>CAWUFW010016636.1:0-299884 GCA_963921515.1 Calotriton arnoldi | reverse complement strand
GCAGATAGACTGGGGTCCTGAATAGCAGGATCCCAGTCAGACTAGGCCAAAAACAGTGAGACATCAGCAAAAAGTGGGGGTAACTATCAGAAGCAGAGCCTACTCTCCTACAAGTGGCACCCTCAGAAACCTGTCTTCTCTTCTGTAGTTCCCAGAGCGGGAATTTTGCTGAAGCCATGTTGTGGTGTCCCATGCTTTGCAGGTGGCCTCTGCACTGCAGATGGAGGGTAGCCAGGTTCAGAGTCTCACAAACATCCGACGCTCCTTCGGTGATGGGTGATGTAAGGAGAGACACCCTCCTCTGTTTACGGGATAAGGATGGAGCCAGTCCTCCCCTCCCCCTCCGTGACAGGTATGGTGAGGTCGTGCAGTGACACGCTGACCGCCCGGTTGCAGTGACTCAGCCCCAGGTGACGTCATGTGCGTCCCGCCGGCGTCTGCGTGGCGGACGGACGCGGACAGGCGCCTCATCCAGGCTTGGGGACGCACTGGAACGAGGCTTCTGATTACAGAGCTCTGGCAGCCACGGGTTCGCTTCCCTGAAGGGGGAGAGACGGCGGCCTCAGACAATACAATGCTTACTATTAGGACTCCATTTGTAACGTAAAGTGTACAAAGGCGTGCGTGAGGCGTACGTTCGACCATCGAGTGTGCCACCCAAACGTAGTAAATTAGCCATTCGGTAGCACACATGTAGTTACTTTTCTTTCATGATCACAGGAGACCTAAATGACCGGGTACAGGGGAGGATGCTCACGGCCAGAATCCAAGGCACACCTGTTGGTTTCTTATATCTCAGTCATAAGGGGTTGTACATGTATGTATACACGGGTAACGCATGCACAATTTTATTTCATTCTGTTTTTCACAATTAGTAAACCTAACTGCCGGCGTCTGGTCTGAACACCAGCTCTTCAGGTAAAGGGTAAGCAGCGCTTAATTTGGAAAACAACAAGTGCTGGTGCCACAGTTTTGTCTTGAATCCCGTGGCCTGCGCTATCGAAAGTCAGGGCGCCGAACACCGAGGCTGCTCTGTCTTGATTCCTCCTCATGCATCTTTCATCCCCTACCAGACAACCCTCCCTCTTTATTTCACTCTTTCGGGTTCCGTTTCATCCCTTCTTTTTCCCTTTCTCACTGTTTTTCTCTCTTTTTCTTTTCTCTATCCCCTTCTGTGTTTTCCTCTCTCTTGCTCTGGTTGAAAGGTTGATGAGGAAAAATAAGGGCTGGTCCCACCTGTAGCCACAGGTCAAATTAAACACAGGGAGCAGGAGGCGCAACAGTGCAAGAATATTCACCGCCTTAGGCAAAACAACATTGTGCCGTTTGGGCGCTCCCTTTCCCTAGCAACGAGGCTTCTTTAGAGGCCCTTTGTTGCAACCTGCAACCGCATGTGGCAATTTGTGGAGAACTGCAGAGGAGCTGCCGAAATTGGTCTTAATGTAATACAGCCCCAGGTGGAAGTTTCTGGTAAGAGAGAGCTTATATTTATTTTTATGTAATTCTATGTAGTGTCGATATTACCAGCTTGTTCTTCTGTGTTTTTTTGTAGTCTGGAGCATTTAATTCCATACTGCCCCATCCCATTTGGCCTCCCACCTACCCAGGGACGTCCTGTCTGGCACTGATCAGCACAGCAGGTGCAGTGGTGTAACATTAGCCCGCGGTGTGTGGGGATCCCCCGAGATCCAGGGGGTCTCCTCTGGCCACAATCGCCTTAATGCACACTATTTTACACAATGCTTTAAGTCATTTGTGTGCCTAGCTTGTGTAAAAGAATATGGGAGTACAAAACATTAGTCTATTTTATAAGATCTCTGCAGAGTTAATTTGTAAATATATCTATTCACAAAACAGCCCTTCACTCTCTCCATGAGCTCTTTCGGATTAATAAAACAAGCATTGGCAAAGCCAATAGGTCTCGCCTTTGGGACTTATTCGCTTTGTCGATGTTTTAGCCATGCTGGCACAGCATCCCCGATGCGGATGCTTCTTTTCTTTGTAGTTACCGATTAATGTTTGATCGATAACTTAAACTGGAATTAAATGCAAAGGATTTTTTATTTTATTTTAAGAGGATGAAGGGAAAGCAACAAGGAGTCGGGGCAGGAAGCAACATGGTCGCAGGTGGGGGAAGCAGACAGACAGGAAAAACGCAAAGTGGAGCACAGAGGGGAGCAAACTGGAAAAAAGAGTGACGTGGAGCAGGAGGGAGAATGCAACAGGGGAGCACACGAGGCAGAGAGCAACGCAGAGGGGGACAGGGAGAAGCACAAAAGCGACAGAGCAACACAGTGGAGGGGAGAGAAGTGCACGAAGAAGGGATCTGGAAACACAAGCACTCGAATGGAGTGCTTAACCCAAAAGAAAAAAGGTGTGCTTGTAAAGCAAGCATTAGAAGCATAGAAGACAGCCAATCAAAAGAGACGGTGAAGAAGCTATGCTCCATGGGCGAGAGAAACACAAGACTGACAGGCTGGGACAAGGATATGAAGCAGGCAAGTGAGAGTGACAAGACAGCCACCCAATGGTGAGCACTTGGCGGGCTCTAAGTGCCTGTACGGTCTTGGAGAGGCCACTATAGGTCTCCCAACGGACAGCTCGTGCACTGTCTCGTAGGGTGAGACGGAATGAATATCCGCAAGTGCAGCACTGTCTCAAGAGCATGTCTCTGTTGAGGGAACAGATTCAAAACAAGGGCAAGGTGCTGGATTCCTAATAGTGGTGACCTTGCAAGCGGGAGAACGGAAAATTTCATTTGCCTGATGACGTAGAGTATGTATATGTTCATTTACTAAGGTATTCTCTTCTAAGCACTATGCGTGCCAAAGATCACACAGAGTGCCAGCTGGGGCTCATCACATGAGCAGATTACAACTCGGAAGGAAAAGAACAGGGTGCATTTGAGGGAGCGGTGCTGAGAACCTTTCTGATCTCTGCGGTTGTCGGCCTGCACACAAGTATTTTTAAAGTGACCAAACAAACGCTACACAGTGGCCATAGTGTCGCCCAGAGTGTGAGAAAGACGGCCGCACGTGCACTCTTCACATCTTTGTGCTACATGCGCAATAAAACAGGCCAACGCAAAAGAACACGAAGTTTGATTCTTGTGACTAACCACCCTGTAAATAAACCAGCAGCTCAGCGGGCCAGGCCGAGGCGGTCAAAAGAAACCAGGTGAGTGTCTACGGTCACTCCGGATCTGCTGCAATGTGAGCCGCTGTGTGCTCCTGGGCAGGACGAGCATCAAACCAGGACATGTGACAGCTGGCTTGTTTACCAGGTGCACGGCAGCGCCTTGAGTGGCCCTCGGCAGGCAGAAGGCCCACCCGCTCTGCGCTAATGAAGAGGGACTGGATTGGTAAACAACGCGATCTTCTATCACCCGCTGCCCCGCCCACACTTGTATGTCTGGCTGGAAAGAGCATTACCACTCGCAGCCAGCAAAATGTGAATGAAAACTAGGAAGACAAGACCCGCAGCCGCCATTATTTAATGTTAAAAAATGACAAGTAGGCAGTAGCGCTTGTGAAAAGCACAGCGCTCTAAAAAAAAAAATTAACATATGCAAAAGCGGGCGGCCCCCAGATTGCAAGCGAAAGCACGGCGCGTTGTGTTTAAATAGTAACCTGACCCACGAGGAATGCAGCTGCCACCCTGCACGCCGCTGCTCGCTCCCGAGAGCAAAACGCCGTGGGAGTGAACATTACAAAGAGGTGGGACATGCACCCGCTTTAGCCATTTGCGTGCTTTCATTATTGAAAGACACACGCAAAAGCCAATCCAATGTGTGGGAGGAGTCAGACCCACACGGAGTAGACACAAGAAGCCTCGCAGAGCAGCGCATGCGCGCTGCTAGGCTCGACCTAAAAAAATGATGCCATACAAAGCTAACAGCAAGTGCAGGATAATTTATTATTGAAAACTAGACGCCATCATCTTCCTCGGGGAACTATTAATTTCTCCTTGGTAAAGAAGAATTGTTCTTTACGATTTGTTTGAACTTCCCAAATTACCCACAAGGCACAGGAGTGTGGTAAATTAAATTACAGGCCATGATACCCTCAGTAAAATGACTGCAGTGATTTCTTATTCATAACAAAGGTGTAGACAGGTTTATGTAGCAACCATTATTGACCCAAGCATAGGAAGACTTTAAATTGACAAATTTACAATAATAAGCTGTCAAAGATGCAGAATGAGAAAATGTAACAATTTGGCACAATGAAAGACGTTTCTGTTTTATTGCTGTGCAATACTGAAATATCTTATTTTGTAAAAACATTTACCAGGCGTTAGTAAACATTATGGGAGATCGCTATTTGAGCAGAAAATTAGCGTGTGCCTTGTGAAATTATATATACTGAATATAAATGAGTGGTCCCTAAGCCACTTCCAGTGCTCCAAATTGTCAATATTCAGTAGATCATTTGCTGTGAGTTTCTAATGATAATTTTTGAATGTCAGAAGAATCACGGCAATGCTGATAGTAGGGAGCTGATAAAATTGAAATTTAATAGCGCCGTGATATCTCCTTGGATGAATGTTGCGCTCTACAATTACACTAAATAAAATTAAAAAAAATAAAAATAGGATCTCACTGCGCATAAAAGATATTACCTGCTAGATCGCCAACTGTTTTAAAGTGGCAACTGGCTTTTACTTAGAAATTGTCTGGTCTAGCAGTAATTTCATGCATTTCAAAAGTCTGCTAGGAAGACATAAGTAGCAGGAACAAAGACGGTCATTAGTTTGATCCCATAAACAGGGACGTAACAAGCCATACAGCTCCTCCAGTGCAGAAGGGGCCCTCAACCCTTCCAGAGGGCCGCCAACCATCCAAGGGGGCCCCATTCAGCCCAGGGCCAATGAATATCAAGTGAGATATGGGAATATCAGGGGCCCTCATCACATTTTGTGGAGGGGGGGCTCATCATTTTGCGTTACGGCACTGAGCAGGTGTCACGAGGCTGGCAGGAATGATGTGGCCAGTAATTCCCTGTCATTCATCCCAATCCCCACTGCTGGCTGTCAGCAGCAGCTGCTACCAATAAAGACTGGTGGGGGGAAGGGTATAGTAGTAAAAAAAAAAACCACTCACCTGCCACTGCCGCATCTGTGTTTCTTCATTCACAGCTTCTTGGTTTCTGCACAGGCTCCACACCCAATCCAGACACTGCTCTCATTCTATACCAAGCATGAGAGAAGCGCTGGCATTGGCCTGAAGCTCGCTCAGGCACAGGGAGCCTGTGTCTGTTCTCCAGTCAGCTGTGCAACACAGTTGGGTTGGAGAAATGTAAATGCACATGTGGGTTTGGCCATCCTAACATGGCCGGTCAAACTGACACGCGCACTTACAGTGCCCACCGCTCCCTCTCCCGTCTGATCTCCATTGAGAATAGCCCCGCACCACCCTAACCTCGGCAGACTCCGCTCACAATGAAAAATAAAATTGCTTTATCATCATTTTATTTTTCATATGCCGGCTCTGACCAGTGGGGCCACGCTCCTCTGCCAGTACGGATGAGCCGCCGCTGCTCACTGTGCCTCCCTGCATTGTGAAATAATGAAAGGTGGATAAATCGAGGCTTGTCTTTTTTTTTTATTCCTGCAGTATTTCTCATAACTGGTCAATTTAAAATGCACATCAAAAATACAAAGAACCATCAACTGTTTGTTACTCGTGAAAGTGAGGTGATGTCCTAACTTTTGAACTGGGGAATAAGGTTTGAGTCCCAGCATCGGCTCATTATCTTGCAGTCACTTATTCTGTCTCTGCATAAAAAAAAAAATCTGAGCTTTTATATAGTTTCTAAACATACTTAGGAACGTTGTTGCCTTGATGACAATGCCATTAGTGAGCTAAGAAGCAGATGAATAAACATTATAATCTATTAACTCAATCAGAAGACAGGTTTCTATACAGCGCACATCCTGCGTTCATATACAAGTTATACTCATGTGATAATGAAGAAAAATGAGGTTCTGCGAAAAAGTACTTGCCTAGGATCACACAATTTGGACAAGAGGGGTAGCCGGTTTTCACACTGTGCAATTCAGCCACTAGATGAGTATCCCTTTCTCATATCAAAGGATAATGCTTTGGCTTTAATTCTCGACCTATGATAGAGTGTGGGTGGCACACAGAAACCATATATTTTTTGTTGTTGCAGTCTTTCATAGCGTGAACTTGTCCCATGGACATGAGAGCACTTCACAAAAGGCCCAGACTGCTTTTTGCATTTTCCTGAAGATTACGTTATTTTCCTTTGATTCACAAGATGTTAGTTTAGGAAGGGCGCGTTTCAAACCTAGCTCCCAACATGGCTGGGTCGGCAGCATTAACCGCTAGGCCACCTCTTCTCCAGCAACGGCTCTGCTCATTTTGGGCTTGAGATTCCAAAAGGACATTGAGTTGAGCCGGAGCCAGGTATCTTGGTTGAGCTTTCAGTGACTCACCCACCTTTAGGATGCAATGCTTGCTGTTATTACCTACGCAACATATCTCTGTCTCACACTGGAATATGCTGTGCAGATAAAACCCCAATTTCCAGTCCGGCCTTTGTTAATGAGCTCAGCTGCAAGTCCTATTCTGTGGGCAGATAAAGTTTGTGCCCATGGGTTTTTAGGTCTCGCCTGAGCCAGCGCATGCGCTGCACTGGCGAGACATTTAGTGAGTGGGCTTTAAAAAGCCGACCACAGCTTTTTTGTGTGGCCTAGAGCGTGCGGTTACGCGCACAGTTACGAGCAGGGGCGCCATCTGACTTTCCTCTCTCGTCATGGCTCATTAAGTGCATCGCTCGCGGGCACCCTTACAGCCCGCAATCGCGATCACTTTCACTTTGACGGCCGCGTCACTTTCACGGCCGCGCGTCCAATGCTTGTTTTACTTTGAGCGCGAGGCGCATGCGCTTGTTTTTCCGCCTTTCGCTGTATTTCATATTGATTGGCCTTACGTTTTCTACCCTCACTCTTTTTTCCTTTTCACTTTTATTATTTCTCCCCCTTTCATTATCCCGGTTAAGCTAATAACATCGTTACTTTTCTCTTTCTCTTTATTTCTTCTCCGTTGTTATCCCACGGTCTCCCTTATTGCATTCGTTTCTTTGCGCATCTCTGTGGCTTTTTCCCGCTACACCTTCAGTTGCTCTACGCAGTGGTACCTCCTATTTTTGACTCAGCTCCGTTGTCCTTTAATATTGACCCGGCTTCCCCCTGTCTCGCGCTTGTACTAACTAGTTCTATCGCTTGGTTTGACGCATCTGTTTTGTATATAATTTTAACGACACATTGGCGTTTGGACAGCACCGTATGCCTATGGGTACGTATTATATTAACAAGTTGCACACGGATTATTATTGCAGACTTACACGAATATCGTCCTCTCACCCTTAATACACCCCTGTCCTTCAAACAGGCAATCCCCGCGCCCCTAACTCCCTTGCACCTATGGAATTCCGTTCATTCCTAACCCCACCCTCTGTCTCCCCCTCTACAATGTCCCCAGCTGCCTTTTCCCCCTTTTGATTTCAACTGCTCTCCCCGTGGAACTCCCATAATCCTCCTCGCCCTCCATCCACCGTCCCTTAAAGGACAATTTCCCCTCACTCAGTTCTGGAGTTCCGGCCGAAGGCGGAACGAGTTTCTCACAGTGCCCCTCAGTGGATCATAAAGAGGGTTATTATGAATACATGCTCACCCAATCCGTGGCCTCTCTGCAGAGCGCACTTTTTTCTCCCTCTTCTCAACATACACCCATCTCCTCCCATTTCTGTTTTCACAGCTATCGCCTGTGTTTCCCCCTCTCAATCTGAGCCTTCTTTTTTCCTTTTCCACCCGCCTTTTTCCCTCTCACCTTCTATCTCCCTCTCTCCCCCTCTTTTCACCCCCTCTCACCCTTCTTTCTCCCCCTCTTCCACCCTATTTTCTCCCCCTCTCCCAGCCTCCTTTCTCCCCTTCTCCAGCCTCCTTTCTCCCCCTCTCCCACCCTCTTTTCTCCCACTCTCCCAGCCGCTTTTCTCCCCCCTCTCCGGCCCTCCTTTCTCCCCCTCTCTTCTAACCTGCCGCCTCTTTCTCTCAATCTCCCTCTTGTATCGCCACACTTTTTGTCTTTCCTCTGTATTTGTCCCTCTCTCCTCAGCCAGCTTCTCTCCACACCTCCTCTAGCTTGCCGTCTGTGCTCCACTCTCAGCTGGTTCTCACTGGTATGTTCTTCCCAATACTCTTTGCTCATCTGTCTGCGACCAGGCAGGGGTTAACAGCGGAGTGAGGTGGGACTGACCTTCACTGTCCCAGCTGTCTGGTTAAAATGTAATTACAGTCAGCGCACGTGCAATCTACTGTGTTGTGCAAACTCCGGGTGGAATGTGTGCCTGGTGCAAGCTGGGACTACTGGGGGTGTGTGTGTCCTACAATGTCATGGGTTCACCATCACAAAGGAAATATTGCTGTTTTTTTTCTTCAAGCTCTTCTAGAGCACAGAATATTCTGTTTGCACAGTGTGTTTGCGACATGCAAATCTCGCCAAAGTTGTTACTCCTTCATGCGTTACCCTGATAACGCTGTTTACATACTTACAAGAATGGGGTTTGTAAGTAAATAAAATGTTTATTTACAGCATCTGCCGAAGTGAAGGAATTTTATAATACTCCAAGGGCACAGTTCATGAAAGATGATTGAATGACCAAAAAAAAAAAAAGATTCAGACTAACACTAACTTTCAGGGAAAAACTACAACCCAGACAGCGATTTAAGCTGCAAGGGTGGCTCAGTGAGTTAAGCAAAATGGCTCAGCAAATTAAAAGCTTACCTTTCACATTTGGTATACTCTGCATAATGACCTACATCAGCACAGCCATAACCCAGTGTGTAGCAATTGTATAGCTCTTCAATCCCTGGTTAGATTTCCCAGTGCAGAATGAGAAGAGTCAAGCTCTGCACTTCCCGAAGCTGCGCGTGCTGCCATGATGCAGCAGTATGTTTGTGATGTATATACCGGCAGGTATGGCTTTGTAGTTGTTGGGTTTGGTAACCGCCACATCCTGAAGCCCTCCAGACACCGTGTCTCGAGTCTGCAGCTTAGTAGTAACCCCCTTGAAGTGCGACTTATTAGCAGTGTCTGCAGCATAGCACTGCACTGATTCAAAGAGTGCCCACAGTTGCAAACATTCATGTGCACAACAGAAAGCGATTGAGCTCCGGAGAAACCGCGCCGTTCATGACATGAGCTGTAAATTAAAAAAAAAAAAGCATTTGCATAGCCAATAGGCCTCGCCCTTGGGACCCTATAAGTATCCCGTTATGCAGCACAATATCCGTTGGTGCAACACATCAACGGTTGCATGGCCAAACACTTATAAGGTCCCAAAGGCGAGACCTATTGGCCATGCCAATGCTTGTTGTGTTTTATTTGTGCTGTCACTCCCACCCCCAAGCATGGGTCATATATATTTATATATATATTTTTTAAATTCCCAGCCTGTGTGTGTTCAAACTGCATTCTTCCCTAGCTCGCAGTGAGGCTCTGAGCAGTTTCTGAAAGGTACCTGAGCAAGGTGTTCAACAGAGAGTTTGTCAGCAGGGATCGAGGACTGATCTAGTCTTAATCCTCTCCTTGGAACCCCACATTCTTATCCTGAAAGAAGGCATCCACAATGCCCCAGCACAAACCAAAATTATCTTACTCTTTAATAGAGAACAAATTGTTGTGGTATAGCCAGGGCCACGGAAATTATGTTATTCTGGGGCTGCAGCCGTTTTTTGCCTAATTATGGATTTGCTGCAGTTATCACATTATCCATCATCTGCTGCATAATTTGCAGATTTTACCAAAAATGTTTATAGCTCAAGCATATCAAAAGTTACTAAAAACGTGGCAGAGCATCTTGCTATCCAGTGGAAGGCACTTTGCAAAGGTTCATTGTTCACATTTCAGTTGCATATTGCTGTATTTGGGTGTTACACTAGTACTAATGAGCGCCTTGAGACCCTCAGGGGTGAGTAGCCACGCTATACAAACCCCTGACTGATTGATAAGGTGAAACCTTTGTCCAGACAGTGTTAACATGCTTAAACATGACAAAATATTGAACTGATACTACCACAAGAAGAGCTGCATAATTTGCATGTTCCTGTCATATAATTTAATAAACCTTGCCACATAATTTGGTCCTCCCTTGCGTCATAATTCCAGTGGTCCTGCGTATAACTATCTTTGCTCTAGAATGAGCTCTCAGGTGCAAGTGTTTTGGTACCGCTCCTACTTTAGGACTTCAGAATTTTTGTTTTTGTAATATTTGTTCTTGCTTCAACTCAGCCTAGGCCTGCTGTGTGCTTCTGTTGTTTGAACCCTTAGTTCGGGGCATTTCTATGCTCAGCACATGCAGACTGCAGAAGTGGAGATGAATCAAGCATTTAAGTTAGAGGTTTGGGTATTAATTTGTTTAAGTCTTATGTAGTGCTACATACTGTACAAATGTCACCTCAGAGCACAAGTGAGAAATGGTAAAGTAATCCTGCCTAATGAGCAGCCATTTAGATTGTAGAGCATTGGTTTAAACCTAAAACACAACACCTAAATATGTAGAACTCATGGTTGCCAAAAAAAAAAAAAAATGCAGAAAAAACGCAATAGTGTGCTGTGCACTTTGATCAATAGGCCGTGTCAACATTATTTCAATAGAGCATTTACAAAATGCATGCGCTGGAACCATTTTGCTTTAAATTCAGATGTCTCTCCTGGTCTCCCTGCTCTACTCAGATTAAAGGAGCAAGCTAGAACTGGCAGAAGCTTCCAGACAGGTTTTGGAACACATTGGTTCTTGGGGGTCATAGGGGATAGCATAAGGCCTAGAAGGAGAACACACAGGGCATGAAGTGCAACCCACTCTAGAAAATGTTAGCTGGAATGACACTAAATTACAAACCATTTAGGGACCCATCAGCTCGGGGACCACACATACCAGCTGGAGGACCCTAACCAAGACTCCGCCTGATGTTTCCATGGACAACATTACTCAAAACGCATTGGCTCATTTGCTAATTGTTTGAGGCAAATTGAATCCCTTCTCCACCTCATAGAATTTGGATCTAGGGTATATTTGGGCTCGTTTGACCAATAGGATCTGAGCTGTTGCAGACTGAGAAGGACTAGAACCAAAACTATGCAGAAAAATGATTTTTCATCCAAGTTTTTATTTTGGGAAGAGTTGAACATTGAGGGAGACATAGCAATTTAGAAGACAAATGGCAGTGGTAATATAGCACAGGTCAGCACCTCCGTGTTATCTTTCAATCAGTATTACAGTTTAATATGTACAGGCGTGCTCAATGTAAAACACTGTGCCATTCACCAGTGTTAACATATATAGAGAAAAGACAAATCTCACCCTATAATTCAAAATACAATATTGATTACAGAGCACAAGTCAGTCAAACGACCTTATTGTCAGTTAGTTTTAATGAACGCCGCACCATGCAATAATATGAAATATGTAACCATATGAGTACAAAAAGGCAAAAACACAAATGATCTTGGTTGTGTTGACACGAAGTATGAAGTGTTGAAGACAGCCGACACGTGTTTCGTCGCGTAGACGACTTTTTCAAGGCTTGGTAATACAATGGTAGAGATGGTGAGAAGTTTGTTTGGATCCCTAGGTTATTCGGGACAAACGACAGCAATGGCGGTAGTCCAACAATTCTGGTTATGTTTCTAGTATTCCACTTCGAAACACTTTTCCCGAATTTGTAATCCTACGCAAACGGTGCGTGTTGGGTAATGTCATTTTTCAGTATATCCAAATTTTCATGTACAGATACGTAATCTTGTAAATAGTAGGAAGTCAATAGCGCTTGTCAAAGTAAGTCGAGGCTCATAAGCCAAGTTTCTGCAAATATCGGTACAGCATAGATAGTTACAGCTGTACTAAACCGGGCGTATGATAACGTGTCCCGCTAGTCCGGAGAAAGCCCTCATAATAATATTATATTATATATAATAATATAATATTTCATATTATTGCATGGTGCGGTGTTCATTAAAACTAACTGACAATAAGGTCGTTTGACTGAATTGAGGGAGACATGCCGCCGTGTAAAAATACAAACACCGCCTTCCTCACCTAACCACCAACATCCTGATAATTCCACCTGTTCAGCAGTCCCCAGAAGGTCACATTTGCTGATGTGTGGTATGTAGCGGACACCTTCCAAGGGGGGCCCCTAGATAATGACCTCCAGACCACTTCAATGCCCTTCCGATCATGGACCTCAAGACATCGTTTAATACTTGACAATTCACAACAATGCACTGATCCATGAAATAAAGTATTAAGGCTTTATTATCTGACTCTTACCAGGCAGTTGAAGCCCCAGCAATGTTAATAGTTCAGTGGGTTATTGCACATGCTGTGTAGACTGAATATATCTGGAAAGGTAACATTCCAATAGTGTATGTAAAAAATAGCATTGAATTTGATGCGTTAGAACAACATGTGTTAAAAGAAATACGAAGGTGTTTATTTAGAGCACAGCGCTACATATAGAGGTGAAACCAGCTAGCGGAAATGACATCACATCCGGCTTTCCTTCTACTTTACTATCTTAGGTTACAAAAATATGACGGCATGCAATAACACGTTATTACACACCGCTACTTCAGGCACCTGCAGGTTGGAATGGAGAAAGCCATTCTACCGTGTCACTCATATGGTAAAAATGAATCAGACGTTTAGTTTCAACATTAAACTCAAAGTATACAAGCAGTAATATGTGCAGGGCGGGGCTCTGCACCCGTAGCAGAACACTAAATGTGTTCACATGTACAATATAATGCAGATGGCACTGCGTGCAAATAATGTAGTTTTGGCAGATGTTAATTTTAATTGAAAATAGGACATAATATAAATTACGAAATAAATTATAGCAATTGTATCTTTTTATGCTTAACTAAGTAAACAAACAACGTGTCTTGGTTTATTTTGAAGCAAATTGTTTTTTCTCATCTCACTTCATTACGAGTTATGTTTAACTTGCTGCTGGGACATTTTAAAATATTTGTCAAAATGTACTACTGTTAAAAATGTTTTATTCACATCAGTGTTAAAGTCTGTCGTGATTTACTGTCCTTTGACAGTCTGCATTCAGAGAAAGGGAAAGTACAAGAGGATTATTAGCAGCAGACGGTCAGATGGAGCCATCAGAAGATACTAGAGTCTGTCTTTGACAACAATCAAATGTCGCCAGAAGAAAACACGCCATAGGCCTAGTTATTGTTTATTCTTAATCTCAACATTTCCAAGGTTCTCTGGTGGTGCTGGAGCGTCTGCACCCCTATGTCCAGCACTATGCCCTCCGCCATAGAATATGCAGGGCTCCATGTTGTGCCCCTGTAAGAACAGATCTCATCTACCCAGCGCGGGGATCTTTAAATCTCAAAGATGGTGTCCCCTCAGAAGGAAGCCGTTTATAAAGCGCACAGCTACTCCAAGGAGTGTCCCAGAGCCAACCGTCTCAGTAGAAGGATAGGTGCAAGGATTGCAAAGGTGCTGGAAAGAGATGAGTTTTTAGGGCTTTACGAAAAGACGGTTCATGCGAAATAGACCAGAGGGAAAGGTGGTAGCGGGTTCCATTCGCCACGAGCCAAAACCATGAAAGAGCGGCCTCCATGTCTTACCCGGCAAAACCTCTGGATGGAAACCAGCAAAGCTGTGGCTGAACGCAGGGATCTGGAACACGGATAGTGCCATAATCTCCTAATTCGATACTGGGAACCCTGTTCATTATAAAAATACTCCTTTGATTTGTATAGCACAGCTAATCACCCGTGAGGGCTTCTAGGCACTGTCCATAGGCACAGGGAGATTAAGTGATTTGCCCAGATACACAGGATGTTGAGCTGACAGACTTGAACCTGGATCCCAAGCTCCGAAGTTGGGAGCTCTGGCCGTTATGACCATAGAATGCCCAGTGCATAATGGTAAGAGCTTTAAAGCGAATCCTCTTCTGAAGGGTAACCAGTGTAGCTCTCGGAGATAATGTGGAATATGCGTCCTCTGTGGAATATCTAAAATAAGACGAGCAGCAGCATTTTGGACCGATTAACGTCTCCTGGTCAGTTTGTCTGGGAGACCCAAAAACAGTCTGTTAGTGTAGTCCAGTCTTGAATTCCCAAGAGCATGGACCACTGTCTTAGTGTTTTTAAGAGCAGAACATCCAAGACCTTCCTGTCCTGAGGGATCCAAGTAAATAAAAATAGGTGCAGGCTACAGAGGTGATTTGAGGTGTAAAAGACAGCTTGTCGTCTATTTTTACACCCCAATTCCTGGGACAAGGGAACGGAGGCAGGCCCTTTAGCAGCTACCATGCAGCCATTGATCTTACATTTGGTCAAGTGGGAGAACATCTGTTTATAAGCATCACATAGCAGGAGGCTCTATTCTTAGATCACGATAGACAGGCTTTAGTCATTGGATAGGAAGTCAAGTCAATTTCATTGAATGGTTAATAAAAACCTTCAAAAATAGTAACAAGCGTTAAAAAATACAAAGTTCAATAAAACCATGTGAAGAAAACATTGCTAGCGGCCACCGGAGAAAGATCAGATTGGATAGGAAGTGACCACAATGAACAGCTTGAGCCTCAACTGGTCGGGTTGAAACTGTAATAAACCTTTTCACGTGTCCCCTATTGTGATGTTTATAGTTCATCAAAAAAGTTCTGCAGGGGGCAACAAGCCTTTCATCCTTTTGAAGTGGAAACATGTAGTACCACTCAAACTTAAGAGCAGTAGCACTTGTGAATACAGCAACACTGGTATTAAGACTACATAAACAAGCATTGGCATAGCCAATAGGTCTTGCCTTTCGGACCTTGTAAGCATTTAGCCATGCAGCACATTATCCTGGGTGCTACAACATCTACTGTAAGGGTCACAAAATACATAAGGGGTTGTTGCAAACTCCCAAAAGTGGAAGCACTAACACTGCCGGGGGAGAATGGGTCACTCACCCATCCATAGCCCTGCGACTCCAACTCCCAGTGCATGAAGCATCTCAAGGTGTCCTGCGGCACCATGATCTCCTGGGACACTGAGGCAAAGTGCAGAAGCAGCCCAGGAGCCATGTCCGTAGCAAAGATGAGGTATGGGGGAGCGAGCTGTTCTAAATACGCTGCATTGTACAATTACACTGTCACTGCTTGAGAATCAAAACCTTAGTTGAGATGCAGTGCAATGAGAACGCGTACCGCAGCAACAGGAGAGGAAGGCCATCTTGTAATCTGTGCACCACCAGCAGGGCAACAAAACTGCAGCAGTGCAAACCACAGGCAGTGAAGGCTAGCATCGCTCATTGTCCAACCAGTGCTCCATGGAAAAACAAATTTGCACATGTGATTTCAGCCTGTATTTCCAAAGATCGCTGACATACTCCACAAATTATGCAAACATTTGAGGGTGATGGCCTATACTGTTTTTCGACTATAGCACACTTTCACATTGTCATACGTGTTAGACTGCGAGATACTCAGCGGCGGCTCCTCTGCAATGGCGGAGAAGCGTCGCCCCACTGGCTCAGAGCCAGCAAATGAAAAATAAATCTATTTTATTATCGTTTTATTTTTCACTTGCTGGTTGAGCTAGCTTGTGCAGGGAGTTGGGAAGGAGGAGTGGTAGGTGCACTTTTAAGGGCGCATCATGCACACTTTGTGCTGTTGCTCCAAACCAGCTGGGTTGGAGAAACAGCAGACTTCCTGTGCCTGAGCGAGAATGAATCCAGCCTGCTTTGGCCAATCCCCATGCTGCTCTCATGCTTAAGAGCAGCGCGGGGATTGGATAGAAGTCCATGATGCTATCCCAGGGACTGCTGGGACCAGGAAATGGAAACATAGGAACGTGAGGTGGGCGGCAGCACCAGGTAAGTTAATTTTTTTAAAATTATTAAACCCCCTGCCACGCACTCCCCCTTGCCGCGCACTCACTCCACTCCACTCTGTCAGCCACCACAGAAGACACGACACAAATGCATCATTTGTAAAAAAATGAAACAAATGGTGCCAAAATCAGCTGTGATGCAACCATAGCCCATACACCTCCCCAGGGACCTTCTTGCTGTGTACTGTAGGGCTGATGAAGCATGGCCTGTGCTATGTCCTAGTTTCAAGTAGGACCAAGCACCCCACACCGCAACAATCCGAGTAACAGACAGTGCTGTGAAACTGAAGGGGGGGGATTACAGTAAGAGCTCTGTTTATGTATCGTGCCTGAACCACGTGTACAGCGATCCCAAACAAACAGTTCTTTGTTTTCTGAGACAGGCCTGGCTCCCGAATCAAAGTATCGTGTAACAACAAGGAGAGCTGGGCTGTATCCACAAAACAGGAATGTGCGCCAAGTGTGTGAAACAGGCGCCTGTTAGCCACTTTTCACTCACATACTGGCACTCATACACACTCCACTGAAAAAGTATTGATGTTCTTTGCAGTGCTTAATTTAAAGTAAGTGCCAGGGCTCTAGTCAGCAGGCCACGTCCGCTTGCACTACCCGCTGTCAATTACAGTAACAGCAGAACTAAGAAGTCACACTCATACAAGCGTTACAATTCTGACAATTTCCGGACCCCAGAGTTAAAAGAATGGCTTTGGCAGCAGGTATTAGTCATTCTTAATGTATATTGAATTAATGAACAGTTGTTGTGCTAATCGCCGAATTAAAACAACAGTGCCACCATGTGGCAGACTGCCATGGGTACCGGTGCAGACCGTTTAATGTCGATGCCAAGCACCGGAAACCACCGGCTCATTAAGCACTGGTTCTTTGTCCCACTGGCGTCTTTGATTTATCCCACGAAGACAGCACGAGACTCATCCACTCTACCAATTCCAATTCCAAAAGACTTTGGGGCATATTAGCAAGAACCTCGTTAAAATTATCGCCGCTTTAGCGGCAGGAAACTGCCGCTAAAACGGCGATAATTGGCTTGCTAATATGCGTTATAGAATTCAATAGAAGCCCAGGTTAGATGTCCTGCACATCTAACCTGGGCTTCTATTGAATTCCATAACGCATATTAGCAAGCTCATTATCGCCGCTTTAGCGGCAGTTTCCTGCCGCTAAAACGGCGATAATTTTATCGCCAGTCTTGCTAATATGCCCCTTTATTCGGATAACACCGTATCCATAAAAGTAGAGCATGTACACGGATTAAAATCACACAATAAAACAATTAAATAGCATGATCAAAAATTCATAGTATAGCGAGCAGTAAGCAAACGGGCAACGTAATAAACAATTACAGTGGCGGGATTCACACAACATGGTGTTAAAAAACAAAGTGCAAGTGTGCTTCACGGATCACTCATTGATTTGCGGGCCACTATGGCTATTCGCAAAAAAGTGCCAACGCGCAAGATCAGTTCATCATTTTCCAGTTTGAGTATACAGCTAAGGGCATCAATTAATTGTATAGGTGACAGTTTAAAAAAAAAATGGAAGTAGCAGCCATTGTGCATATTTAGTATAAAATTTACAGAAAAATAAGAAATGTAAAAGTGTTTGTCCGCTCTGTCCATCACATGGGCAGGACAGGGAATCAAGGGGCATATTAGCAAGAAGAGGCGATAATCATCGCTAACCCTGCTTAGCGTGATTTTTTTTTATCGCCGGCTATCGCTGGAATATATCGCCACGCTAACGCTGTATTAGCAACGATTAGCGCTATGGCGATGAATATTCCAGCGATAGCGGGGAAATGGGCAAACATCGCTGAAAAACCAGCGATGTTGCATGGAGAAGGAGAACACCTTGCTGATACGACCCTGTGGTCGTATCAGCATAATCCACCCCCCATGTTAGGTATGGCTAACACCTGCTAATTGCAGGTGTTAAATAAATGGCGATGACCCCGGTTAGCGCGACTTTTCACGTCGCTAACTGGGGCCATGGCCACCTTGCTAATAGGCGATAGGCCTGTTAGCGAGTGTTTCCCAGGTTTGTTCGTCGTGAACGCCCACTTTGCATGTCATTAGCGATAAATATCGCTGACATGCAAAGCGGTAAAAACGGGCGCTAATGCCCGCAAACTGTCGCTAACTGCTGTTAGAGACAGTTTGCTGATAGGGCGATATAAATATCGCCGCTTTAGCGGCAAAAAGTGCCGCTAAAGCGGCGATAGTGCCCTTGCTAATATGCCCCCAAGTTTTGTATTATACCCAAGGGGAAAACAAAGCAAATATTTTACAGTCCCAGCTCTTAAACGAAAAAGAAGTCCTCTCTCCCAATGCGACATCGGTAATGTTATGTAGCTGGGCAAGCAATGTTCGATTCGCTCAATGGGTATAAATTTAGCAACAGTTTGTTTCTTTGATTCCCTCTCTAATCTTTCCGCGCTATGAAGGGCATACAGTGCTGACCTAAGGACTTTTTTGTCTACAATCTCAGCTGTGTTTGGGTTTAAAAACAATCTTCCAAAATTAACACTTTTCAAGCTCTTGTTAACCCCGGCGAGCCATGGGATGTCCATCCCTTTATCACGACTAAAACAGTCATCTATTTTTTCCCTAGTGAGTGATGCTGCAGGGTTTTTCATTATAGCTAGCCAAAACAATGCGGGACGTGCCCTTATAAAATCTTCGATATAGCTTAGTTTTAGTTCAATATGGCATATATACTGAGGTGTAGAGATTGGTGCGCCCAAAATCTTTCTGCAAAATCTGTTTTCCTCTAATTGGACACTTGAGCTTTTAGCAATGCCCCAAACCTCTGCGCCATAAGTTGCTATTGGTATGCACTGTGATTTAAAAATCTTTAGAATCGCTGGAATTGCCCCTGATCTTTTTGGGCGAGGGAGGCTAAGGATAGAGTTAGTGGCCTTTGAGAACTTGTTCTTACAAAACACCATATGTTCAGACCAGGTGCCATTCACAGCAAAGGCCATCCCCAAGTAAGGAAAAGTGACAGTGCAAATTAGTTTTTGGTCTCCCACAGAAATAGAACTTAGGGGATATTTCCTTGGCCCACAGGACATTATAAATTATTTCCTAAA
This sequence comes from Calotriton arnoldi, assembly GCA_963921515.1. Lineage (NCBI taxonomy): Eukaryota > Metazoa > Chordata > Amphibia > Caudata > Salamandridae > Calotriton > Calotriton arnoldi. Next base: position 280,844 of record CAWUFW010016636.1, on the reverse strand, counting down.
ATTAGTGCACAAGTCTAAGCCAGTCATAAAATCCGTGAATCCCCGTACTAAAGTGCGTAGTGCATTAGGTGTGCGTCCAATTAAAACCGCATCATCTGCATATAAAAGCACCGGAAGGGATTTACCTTTGACTCTGGGCACTTCATCAGTGAGTGTAATCAGTGATTTGTGCAGATTGTTAATGTAGATGATAAAAAGGAGGAGGGCTAGGACGCACCCTTGCCTAACCGCTCTACCAACGTTAATATCATTGGACACCTCGCCCCCGCCACCAATTCTGACCTGCGCTTTCAGGTCCGTATGTAGGTAGGCCAAAAAGTGAATAAGGGCCTCATCCAAGCCATAAGCTAGGAGAATGGACCATAAGCGAGACCTATTAACAAAGTCGAAGGCGGAGGTCAGGTCCATAAAAGCTAAATAAAGTGGCGAGTGCTGTGCTATAGTGTACTTCCCAATGATCAAATTAAGATTTAAACACTGCTCATTTGTGCCTATTTTGCTCCTAAAACCTAATTGGCATCGTTCTAAAATATGATTATCCTCAGCCCAAGTTAAAATTTTATTATATAAAACTCTGCCTAAAATTTTGAGGGTATTGTCTATTAAGGAGATCGGCCTATAACAGCTCGGTTGCGAGCGATCGCCCTTTTTAAAAATAGGAACAATGATACTAGTGGTCCATGTCTTTGGCAGTGGGGCATTGGTTAAGTTATTAAAAACATTTAGCAGCAATGGGGCCCAAAAAGCAGGTTTATATTTGATGAGGTCAATGGGTAACCCATCAGGGCCAGGGGCTTTATTGCCCACGCTCTGGCGTACGGCCTCCTCAACCTCTGTTATTAATATTGGGACCCTAGATAGAACCCTGTGCTTAAAGGGGTCGAGTTCTAGTGCAGGCGCAGAGTAAATTGTTGAAAAATAACTTTCCCAGGTTGCGCTTGTTATGTTACAGCTTATGGGGGCTAGCGACTGCCCCATTGTTCTTAGGTCTCTAACACTAGTCCAGAATATATTCCCATTTTTTGAGCTAGCAGCATTAAAAAGTGCGTCCCAGTGCTCACTTAATAGTTCTTCCTTCCTTTTGGCGATAGCCAACTTGTACTTCTGCCTTGATAACTTAACCAATGAATTACTCCTTGGGCTGTGTGACAGGACCTTTCGTAACTGCCTGTTGGCCACTGAGCACTCATGATTGAACCATCTAGGTTCACGTTGCACTGTGGTGATGGGTTTGGACAGCAAGAATTTAATGGCTCCACAGAGTTTGGTGAAGGCAATAATTGCCTCGGGGTGTGGGTCCTGAGCCTCCAAGCAGAGATTAATAAGGCTCTGGTTTTCCCTGACCATTGTACTGAATAGGTCAATATTATTAACACCCCCGCCATACTAATCTTAGATTGTCTGTAGACGGTAATAGATTCCTGGCATCACATTTTGTGTTAGGTGTTGGGACAGGGGATAGTCTTAGTACCATTTGTATTGGATTATGGTCCCCAAACGTTGTGGCCATAGTTTCTGCTTTCACCAGGCTGACCTCTAAGACAGGAGAAATAAAGACATAATCAATTGTAGATAGACAGCCCCTCCCTCTAAATGTCGGCTCCGGGGGGGCGTTATCTTTTGTTGTAGCAGCAATCTCCATAACATTAATTAGATTATGATTATTCAAATGGTCAACTAATTCAATGCCCCTGTGACATTTTTGTCCGCCACTATGTGGCTGTTCACTTGGCCACAGTTGAGGTAAATTGGCGTTAAAATCGCCACCTAGGCAGATTGCGGTTGACTTAAAACTGTCTTTGGATTTTTGAATGGACGCAATAAAATTAAATAAATTTATAAAATTCCCATTTGGTATGGAAATCATTGTTGTAAAAATTAAGGAAAAAAGAAATCCCCCTTTTAAACAATATGACTTGAAAATTGTTATTGTTGGGGCATATAGTTTTAATGCTGCCACCCGTTGCAATATTAATCCAGATCGATAGTCCCACAAATGGTCGGCCATGCTTAGGGGATGTTGCTAGGATATTGTGACATTCAAACCCATCAATGAATATGTCTTGAGTAGCCCAAGTTTCTTGGAACAGGAGGATATCCTGCTCTCTTATGAGTTTTAACCAATCGGGTTGATGGAGCTTAGAATGCAACCCCGCCACGTTCCAGCTTAGAATGCGAAGATCTGGGCTGGCTAAGACCTTTATTTGTGTGTGTGTGTGTGATTTAGTAAGCTCAATTGCTGAGGAAAGATATAGTGGTCCATCAGCAAAGTCAGGGGTTTACACAGATGGAAATAGTCAGTCTTGGGTGGCCAACCCGGACAGGGCCAGAAACCTATTGGAGGTAGAGGGTTGGGGGATCTCGTTGAAACGGGGCCCATGATTTGGTTTGTAAAAGTAACCTAGAGGTAATACACATATATTAGTACTATTAAGTGCTGAGGACTCACATGCTCTTAGTAAATGTCTGACCAGTGGTGGTCTGCGAAAATTGATTACAATACAGTCCCCTTCAATGATCTTTGTGGATGCGCCAACCCACCCATCTCTGCGTACCATGATAATGTCATTCATATCAGATGGATGAAACCTCCTATGCCTCGATAGCCAGCCCACGCATTTATTGCGTAATTGGACCCAAGACTCATGCTGATCCCTCTTCAAGGTTGGTACCCCTGCCAACACCAGCACATAAGGACAGGCGGCAAACTCAAGACATCTTGATTTGCTGTCGGGGGGCTACAACTGGTAGGGGCTGAGGCATTGCTGCACAATTTACCAGACAATAAGTTCTGATCTACTCCATTGGGTCTATTTGGACTGTAAGCACTGCCCCAGGTGGAATTAGGGTATGAAGTGGTGGCCAAATCAGCAGTGGATGCGGTGCCATGCCCGTTAGGGGGCGGTTGAGAGCGGCCCCTGATTTGGCCACGTATAGTGCGCAAATTGCTTACAGGGGTGGTAGCTCTAGCAGTGGGGGGTTGGGTTTCATTAGTTGAAATGCTCGTTAATACATGTTGCCCTCCCCCTCCAGCAGCTACAGTTTGTGCGTTACCCGCTGATTGACCAAAGCCCCCTATGAGTGAAACCAATTTATAAAAGCGATCCTGTAATGAAGCAAATTTTGTGTCTATGAGTTCATTAATTTGTTTGGTCACCATCGCAGCAGCAATGTTGGCAATGGCGTCCCCAAAGTTCGCAAGGTCCAATATCGCCTCAGTCTGTGTGCCGATTGAGCAACTCAATTTCTTGTTGGATGTTATCGCAGGGGAATCAGGGATTTCGGAAGTGTCAGAACTTAAAGGTGGCTGTATCCAAGCGGAGAGACAGGTTCGAGGGGCGCCAGTGCAAATAGGCTGTTTCCTTTTAGTGCACGTGGGTTTCCCGCTTTTCCTCTTCCGCTTGACGGCTGGAATTCCCGCAGATGTGACAGTATCTATGTCAGACTGTGGCTCAGCTATCTCAACTATCTCGGGCCCACTTATGCTCCCGCTTGCAATTGGGGATTTGTGGATTCCGGTACCCTGGGCCTGGGACGGGGGCGAGTTTTGAGTATTATCAATTAGTGTGCCTCTGAAATCGGCGATGTCCACCCGCCCCTCAATCTCCAATGACATACGCCGCTCCGTGAGTTTAATTTCTCCTGAAACAATGTTGACCACCCTCTCAAGCATACTGTTAATGCGGTCAGTTATTGGACGCGCAGGTGGTAACATGGTACGCTTTTCCATTATGGCGACTCAAAGATAAACTTGAATAGCGTCGATTGCAGAGCTCGCCTATGAACTTTATAGAGGGATAGGTAGGTCACTCACGTGTTCTCACCAGTTTCCAGCGCCAAATGAAAGGGGGGTGGCCCAGCCCGGCCTCCTCCGGTCTTGGACGGAAGAAAGAGAAAAGAATCATGTTTATTATATATGTATTACTAACTATGTACACTGCTTAATTGGAAAACTTTACTTATATTCGACGTGTGCTGGGGAGTATTAATTGTAAGGATTTGTCTAGCCTTAATTTTTTAAGCCCAATTCTAGCTTTTTTGCCTTGCCATATAAATTTAGATAAGAGGATATCAAGTTTACGATGAAAATCGTCAGTTAATATGAGAGGGAGCATGTTAATTAAATAATTAATCAGGGGTGTAATTATCATCTATATTGTTTCAATTCTTCCCCACCAAGTGATAAACTTTGGAGACCAGACATCTAAAAGTTTCTTAATTTTTTCCAGTGTGTTGCTTTCATTATGGAATAAAGTGTCGATTATATTGTTGCCAAATTCTATACCTAAATATTTTATATATCCCGGCTGCCATGCTAGACCTGAATTACCTAAAATCTCTGGTACAATGGACGTTTAGGGGCTTCACTTCTGACTGGTCTCCATTTAATTTGTATCCCGAGTGTATAGAGTATTTCCCTATTGTTAGCATCAGCGCATTAATTGAGGGACCCGGGTCTTCTGTTACTATAAGTATATCGTCAGCATAGGCGGCTAACTTAACCTTAATATTGTTAAAACGTATTCCTTTAATGTCTGTATTCAGTTTAATGTCCTGTATTAAGGGCTCTAGGGCAAGTAAAAAAAGTGATGGTGACAGAGGACAGCCTGGTCTTGTGCCTTGTTGGAGGGTGAAGGATTCTGAAAGTAACCCATTAATTGCTATACGCGCAGTAGGTGCCACATAAAGGGCCATAACCATAGTTATATAGGGTTCCCCCAAATCAAATGAATACATACAATGTTTTAAGAATGGCCAAGAAACTCTATCGAACGCCTTTTCAGCGTCCAGGGTAATTGCTATAGAAGGAACTGGTTTAAAAGATGCATTTTCTGAAACATGGCAAAGTAGGCGGGTGTTGTCGTTTGACTTGCGATTCTTAAGGAAACCTACTTGTGAATTACTTGTAAGTTGTGGGAGGACTGCATTGAGTCTTGTGGCTAATAATTTTGCGCAGATTTTACAATTAACATTAATGAGAGAAATTGGTCTGTAATTTTTTGGTAGTAGGGGGTCCTTCCCTTTGTTAGGGATAACTATAATGTTGGCCTCTGTCATTGAGTTTGTCGTGTGTCCCATCCTAGCTATATTATTAAATACTTTAAACATGGTTGGCTGTATAGACTCTTGGTCCTAACCCCTAAAACTCCCACTTGTAAGACGTTTCCTTACCTGCAAAACCGATAACCATTTTTTCCCAAAGGAACCCATGTTATGAGATTTTGGGCCTAAAATGTTCTAAGTGATGAACTGTTTTGTATGGGGGGAAAACAGTAATTATAATTCAAGCCAAGAAAAGTCCTACTTACCTTGTATTTGTGAGATCCTTAGGTATGGTATCTAGGCATACCAGCCCCAGTATTCAAAGTAATCCAAAAGTAATTGAAAAACCTATTGCCCAAATGAAAAATACACATCTTGTGTTATGCAAACCATCACACTTCTTGTATCCGACATCCCAAGCTTCTGCACCATGTAGTTGGGATAAGCATTTGCCACCTAAATGTCACATCCAATCAAGTAATGATCAAACCTTGCACTACAACAGTATATGACAACTCCTACGCCATCATGTCCACAACACAGTGCCAAGCCATGTGGTCTGCAACCTCGCACGTGTGTGTATATATGCAATTTAATCGATTTGTCAACCAATCATAGGTTAACTTAAAATGACCACATCTGCATGCACACAAATGTGCACCAAAGCCAAGTTAATGGCCAAGATGCTTTGAAGGTCAGTCACCTGAAAACAAGCAACGGACACCCGCCAACCCAAGAAAAAGCAAACCAAGGATTGTCCTTTGGCACACACACGCATGTACATAAACGCCACACAGACCCACGACAGGGCCTAGAGTGGCGCTGTCCATTAGAATACATCACTAATACACTGGTCCAATATCAGCAGCCTTTAAATATTAAACACCCCAAAACAACGTCAAACTACTGATTACAGCTTACAAACAACCCAGCACTGTAAAGGGCCCCCGGATCACAACAGTACTACGGCAACCGTACAAACAGTAGCAAATACTCCTCAAATGCAAAGCCTGGAACCACCGGCGGCAGTCCTTCTCACACCTCGCCGCCAAGACCTGGAACACCCTTCCACTAAGCCTACGACAGACCCAAGACCTGCTGACCTTCAGGAGGCTACTCAAGACCTGGCTGTTCGACCAGTAGCAGCACCCCCCCCCTTTTTTTCTCCCCAGCGCCTTGAGACCCTCGCGGGTAAGTAGTGCGCTCTACAAATTCTGTGATTGATTGGTTAACATCACCCTTGCACAGGATCCGAATCCCACTAAAACATGGCATCTTCATTCCACTGTAAGAAACCTACTGCAGACCCAAAGATCCTCAAACATCTGGTCAAATCTTAAACATGTGGTAGCATAGCAAAACCTTGGCAGCAGCAGCAGGCAAAAGACAATTACAAGAATATTTAAAAAATGGCTTACAACTTGCATGACCAGTCTCCATACCAGCCTGGATGAAAATAAACAAGTGTCACTTGTAGTGCTTCACCCATAGGCACCTATGATACCGTGGACCACAAGATGCACATGAAATAAACAAAGGCCAGCTATGTTTGATGCCAAACTCATGTGCACCTCATGTCCGTGCACTGGCGAATGGCATCAACTCTGCACGCTTACCAAAATGGGACAACTTCTCTAATCCCACAATACAGAGGAACTACCCCAAGATCTGGTAATGTAACACTGATAATTGCAATCTCTAGCCCAAACAAGAAACCAGAAGATACGATTCCTGCAATAGAATAATATTAAGCCCCTGAGACAAGCCTAAAGTCAAATTCAAGATTATATGGAAATACATAAAACACAATTCAAAGTGATGGAACATGTACAGGAACTGGCATCACACTACACTGCAGGCAGATCACTCTACTCAGAACCTTTTGTTTGAGTGGAGATATCAAAATGTTAGAGTATGGAGGCAGAAACCATAATTTATGAGCAGAAGCAGCAACTTTTGATTCAGGAAAATCACGAAAAGGGATCTGTTCAGGGTAGTATTTGAACGGAGCTCACTGAATCCAGATGGAGCGTGTCCGATTTAGCCACATTAGGCAGGGCCACTGTAATTAAGCGGCAGGGGTCCATCAAATTAAGTGGCAGAGTGGAGTCATTTTGTAATTTTTACACATAATACTGTCTGGGTAAACAAAAAAAAATCGCCTTATTAGTACCAGTTTAACAACCAAATAAAGGTTAACTGGTCATCTTTCAGTTGATTCCTATAAGAATGGTCTTCCACTGTGTGCAAACACATCACAACATTTTAAGTAACTTTGGATCTGTTTGAGCTAGAAGTAATTTTTATGAGGTAAATGCAGCAAATCCGTACTTATGCGAAGAAAACTGCATCCACAGAATCGCATAATTCCAGTGGCCCCAACAATAGGATGGGCCGATGAGAGGTGAGAAAAGGCAGTTGTACGTTGCCATGGTCTGTGGTACCTGTTCATTGTCTAGAAGGATAACATGAACTGCTTGTGCCCAATTGGTACCTGTTCTGTATAGGTAGCTGTATTTTGTTGCCAGTGATACACCTGTTCAGTGCCCGCTTGGGAAGCATGCACTGCTGTTGCCCAAGGGGTACCTGTCGATTGTCTGAAGGTAGCTTGCACAGTTGATGTCCAAATGGTACTTGTAATCTAGAAGTACAGGAAGCTTGCATATTTGCTACCAGTGATTGACCTGTTCAGTGCCCGCTTGAGAAGCATGCACTGGTGTTGCCCAGGTGGGACCTGTTGATTGTCTGAAGGTAGCTTGCACAGTTGATGTCCAAGTGGTACAGGAAGCTTGCACATTTGCGGCCAGTGATTGACCTGTTCAGTGCCCGCTTGGGAAGCATGCACTGCTGTTGCCCAAGGGGTACCTGTCAATTGTCTGAAGGTAGCTTGCACAGTTGATGTCCAAGTGGTACTTGTAATCTAGAAGTACAGGAAGCTTGCATATTTGCTGCCAGTGATTGACCTGTTCAGTGCCCGCTTGGGAAGCATGCACTCGTGTTGCCCAGGTGGGACCTGTTTATTGTCGGAGGGTAGCTTGCACAGTTGATGTCCAAGTGGTACTTGTAATCTAGAAGTACGGGAAGCTTGCACATTTGCTGCCAGTGCTATGGTAGGTTGGTGTGTGCAAGGGAAGCTAGCGCTACTGAAGCTCCGTGGTGCCCGTTCTCTGGTGCTCCTACTTTTGTTGCCACTGCTGTCCCTATTCGGTGTGTCATCAACATTTTTATAAGCGCGCAATTGCCAAGGCGTCTTCACGCTAAGCGTTCCTGCTCGATAAAACTGAACTAAATCTACTAATAATGAACAGAGAAAAGCCAGGTCTTTAACAATTTTCTGAACGAAGAGATATTAGATTGTGATCAATGCAATAGGTAAGGAATTCCCCAGCCTACAGGCCAAAAAAGAAAAACTTATTTGCCATTTTGACCTTTTGATTTTAGGAATCGCTGCTAATTTAGCAGTGCTGCATGTTGTGTGGATGTGTGAGGGAAGCTTTCACTGTTGTTGCCCAAGTGTTCTCTTTTCATATCCTAGGAGGGTGGCTTGCCCTCCTGATACCCTTGCAGTATCTGTTGTATCTAGGACGCTTGCACATTTGCTGCCAGTGCTATACCAGTTTGAGGAGTGTGAGGGAAGCTTGCACTCCTCAAGCTACGTGGTGTTTATTCTCTGGGAAGCTTGCACATTTTCTGCCAGTGCTATATCTGTTGTGTGTGTGAGGGAAGCTTGCACAGCTGAAGCTACATGGTATCTATTCTCTGGGACATTAGCTGCATCTGTTTGGGGGGTGTGAGGGAATCTTACACTGCTGAAGATAGGTGGTGCCTGTGCTCTGGATGCTTCTACTTTTGTTGCCACTACTGTACCTGTTCGGTGTTGGGGGGAACTTGCAGTGTTGCCCAAGATTTCTTAATTTCCTGTGAGGGTGGCTTGCCTTCCTGATACCCTTGTATATATGTTGTATCTAGGATGCTTGCACATTTGCTGCCACTGCGGTATCTGTTGAGTGTGTGAGGGAATCTTGCACTGTTGCCCAAGTGTTATCTTTTCATTGCCTTCGAGGGTCTCTTGCCCTCCTGATACCCTTGTATATCTGTTGTATCTAGGATGCTTGCACATTTGCTGCCACTGCGGTATCTCTTCAGTGTGTGAGGGAAGCTTGCACTGTTGCCCAAGTGTTATCTTTTCATTGCCTTCGAGGGTCTCTTGCCCTCCTGATACCCTTGTATATCTGTTGTATCTAGGATGCTTGCACATTTGCTGCCAGTGCGGTATCTGTTCAGTGTGTGAGGGAATCTTGCACTGTTGTTGCCCAAGTGTTCTCTTTTCATATCCTAGGAGGGTGGCTTGCCTTCCTGATACCCTTGTATATCTGTTGTATCTAGGATGCTTGCACATTTGCTGCCACTGCGGTATCTCTTCAGTGTGTGAGGGAATCTTGCACTGTTGCCCAAGTGTGATCTTTTCATTGTCTTCGAGGGTCTCTTGCCCTCCCGATACCCTTCTAGCATCTGTTTTGACTGGGAGGCCTGCATATTTGCCGACAATGCTTTACCAGTTTGGGGAGTGTGAGGGTAGCTTACACTGCTGAAGGCAATTTAGATCCGGTCATGGAAGTGTCCAGTGTGCTCAAGAAAAGCTTGCCCTCTTATTGCCAGAGAGGTACCTTTTCATGGTCTAGGAGGTTACCCTGTACTATCGATGCCCATGTAGTACCTCTTCTGGAAGGCTGCACCTTTTGCACCTGGCATGCACACTTTAGTCCTACCACGCACACTGCACTCCTGCCATGCACCCTGCACTCCCTTCTTATACCCTCTGCTCCCTCTTCCAACAGTTGCAAGTGTTTTGACTTTTGCTAAAAGGTTTCATCTACTAGGATGAACAGCAGGGGTCCACGGTTACCTTGCACACAAACAGCTGCAGGACACACCGACCAACAAGTGCAACAGTACAAACCTCTTCTGTATACTCAGGCATGCCAGCTTAACTAGGCAAAAACTACAGTACTTGGCATAGCACAAGACCTCTTCTGTATACTCAGGCATGCCAGCTTAACTATGCAAAAACTACAGTACTTGGCATAGCACAAGACCTCTTCTGTATACTCGGGCATGCCAGCTTAACTATGCAAAAACTACAGTACTTGGCATAGCACAAGACCTCTTCTGTATACTCAGGCATGCCAGCGTAACTATGCAAAAACTACAGTACTTGGCATAGTACAAGACCTCTTCTGTATACTCGGGCATGCCAGCTTAACTATGCAAAAACTACAGTACTTGGCATAGTACAAGACCTCTTCTGTATACTCAGGCATGCCAGCTTAACTATGCAAAAACTACAGTACTTGGCATTGCCAACATTTGTTTGTTGGGTTGAACCCGTGAAGGATTTGAATAGGTGCATGGTGACCATGGCCTCTCTAGGCCTTCAGGCATCTCTCTCGATCAGGGAGGGGGGGGGAATTAGAGAAGACGGTTAGGAATCGTGGGAGGGGGCTCATCCCACCCCTCCCTTGCCTTTTCCGAGAGCTGCTGGCACCCGCTAGCCGCTGCCATGTTCACACACTGCCAAGGAACGTAATGTGCGTGACCGTCACGTCTCTTCAGGAAACAAAGCACCCAAACAATCCTGGCAGAGAAGGGGTTTAATCTTAATATGTGCAGCCTCACGTGGACGTTGCTGGCAGACGGCTCATGCAGAAGAGGTGGCCAAACACCTTGGACACGCACTACCTGCAAAAGCATTTGGTAGCTCCAAGAAACAGGTGGAGCAGGAGCGACCCATGCAGGTAAGAGTGGTGGGGCCGGGTTGGGGGCAGGGGGGAATTCGATAGACCACGAGGGGAAAATTAAATAAATAATTAATTTTCCCTTGCCTGTCGTAATCCCACCGCTCTTACCTGCACGGGCTGAGTTGGAGTTTTACTTAATCCAATAGGGAAGTAAAATGTCGACAGTCATAAATTATTAAATGAACTCTACTCACGGTAGAGCAAACTGAACTCGCCTTAATAATCGCTGCCCCTGAATCTAGGTGTAGTCAGCCTGTCAGGTACTCACTGTGCCATGTATGGGGGTACGAGCTGAACCAGCAGAGCCAACGAGGGCTATACAGCACTCTGGCCCAGTGGCCTCCCTGCTGATATCTAGCTCTTTAGATACCCGATTTGAATGAAAGCTTTCTAATCAGAATAGTTTAAGTTCCAAGCCAGGGGTCTCAAACATTTTCTGAAATAAGAGTAGAAGGGAGGGATACCTTCTACCATCATGCAAAAAGTGACAGTTGTTCCACCCTGGAAGTGACGTCACTTCAGTTACCGGGATGTTTGGGTCCCTGGCGTCTCTCCCCAGCAGTAAGGTCACTTCCGGGGATCACGTGACCGTGTTGGGTCATGTGTGTTGTGACATCACCCCGGTTACATGCTCATGGTTCTACCACATGGGTAGGACTCTGTGGCAGCCCTCAATGAACCAGAGCCCCTGGAGATCAGGTGACCATGATGAGTTGTAAAGGAGTACGCCCCATTTTTTATTATGCTTAGAATACATATAAGAAGCTCCTAAGCAGTATATGGCAAATCCAGGAGCCGCCCTCCAGAAAGATTGTTCGTCCATTATGAAGAGATACAGCCATCTCATCAAAATAACGTCCTCCGATGGTGGTTTGAACACTATTGATAGATATTATCATAGTCGGACATCATCGGCAATGGAGCAGAAAGCGCTGCAGAGCAATTTTAAAGAGGGTGGTCACGTCACCGGTTTTGACAAGGAGCTCTGCCGGCTGTTGGAAAAGCTCAGCCTCAAGGATTTGCCGCTGATCCAGCGGGTTACTAGCAACAAGCATTCATACACCGAATACTCACCTGGGCCCATACAATCATACTACGCTAGCAATTTCCGCTGGTGGGTCAGTTGTACTCTTTATCAATATCCCTGCTACCAATTACTGTTCTGATTGAAGAGTAATGACTTACTAATGGACCCTTTGATAATTGGGAAGTTTAAAATGAGTGACATTCATTACAATTCATAATTTCTAAATAATCACTGAGTCAGGAAGTTTTAAAATGTTTATCTAAAATTTAGCAGAGTAAAATACAGAACCACATAATACTTAATCGTATATCAAGGATGAAGCATATTAATAATCAATTATCGATCAATGACGGTTCCTCAGAAAGAAGATAGAGACAGCAGCACAGCTAAAGGTTGCATTTATATTTACCTAAAGGTGCGAGAAACCAAACCCCTTGGCCAAGGAGTTGGAAAGATAGGTCCCAGGAAGGATGAAGACCAAAGACCTCCGGACCAGGTTCAGGACAGGTGACCTCTCTATCAATGACGCCTGCGTCGTTCCCCTCTCTGATACTTCGCTCCTCCTCGAGTTCTTCCGTGTCTTCCTTCTAATGGACTCCGCCGCCCCCACCTCAGGACCTCTCTGGACAGCGGTTCAGTCTGCAGTCGATCAGCTCGTCGAGCACCAAAAACCTGATCTCTCGCGTCTGAGCTTGTGCGTCCTAATGCCAATGCCTGTTCTCTGAGATAGCTACTTAACTAATTCTATATCTATTATACCCTTCTACTCCCAGGTACCTCCCATTAATGTTTCCAAATTTATGGGCCCACTACTTCTGATTGGACGGGGACAGGGGGTTGATCCTCACACCATGTCAATTTAGTTCAATTTCTTTAAGCCCATGGTTTTAAAATACCGCCCCTCACAATTAATACATTTGCTTTATTTCCCACCCGTTTACCATTGATTCTTTAATACATTTTGTATACATTTGTTGCGACTTCAGGTACATTTCAGATGAACTTGTGAACCATGCTTTGCGACCTTGGAGGGCTTCCAAGTTGACTTCATCGCTTCCTCTGGTCAGCCTTGCAGGGCGCATGCACAGAACCAATGTCTCTCGAGCTGCAGTTCAACCAACCCAGGCCCATTTACGAACTAATAAAAGTTAAAGAAGAAAATATTAAAATCACAAAATAAATGTTTTCACTGTATACCCACTCTGTCTACTCTATTCCCATTTATTTATAAATCTATCCCGCATTATTAGCATTAGAATACCACAGTTTTAATTGCAGCGTATGCGCAAGCTTTAGCACGTGAAAACATTAAGCAGCCATTTTAATACACACTGCGCAGAAGCAAAGATTTCCCTCCAAGCAAAGAAAGACGTCATACCACGTGATATGGTTGACACATGCGCAATGAGATTCCCGCGCATTAGCGGCCATTTTGGATTTAGACAAATATTACTTATTAGTTTAAACACATAGGCAAGCTTCACTAGTATAGTGTTTATGTGTGCATTTATTAGTAGAGACATTAGAAAGTTTTGATAAATTAATACTGTGAGAGGATTGCTTATGAGCAAGTCTCATTGTGAGTTCTTGCTCCATCAATCCCCTCTCTGTTGGCGTTTCTGAGCCATCAAAATACTACCCACAACCAGATGCCAACTTTAGCATAAAATTGTCTCAGCTTCATTTTTACACTTTCTACTTTTATCATCTCCTTTCAATTTCTTGTATAATTCAATTTTCAGATCTTCTAGCTCAATTTCATCAAATTTTCGTTTCTTACCTTTTCCGGTCACTCTATACGTCTCATTCTTTCTACAACATTTGCACCATATTATTATTGACAATATTATTATTGCTAACCCTGCTAAGGGTACTAATATTTGACCTATAAGTCCTTTCCCTACATTAGCAAACCAGGTACCAATTGACCCTATACTATTTGTCAATCTTTCCCATACACTATCAACTTCCAGTGGCTCTAGTTCCTTCTCAAGTTTAGTTAAATTCTGTATATACGTTCCAATTTCTGCACTTTTGTCAGGTATGTACGTGCAACAATGTTTCGTTTTCAATAATTTACAGACTCCGCCCTCTTTTGGCAATATTATATCAAGAGCAAGTCGATTTTGCATAACCATTGATCTAATCGCAACCATCTCCGCATTAATCATTAGAAATCCTCCAGCAGTGTCTGTTGATAAGCGATCAACCACTGTAGATAATTTACATATTTTCCTTGAGTTCAAAATTATTCCCACTGAAGGTATCAATGCACCAAATATATCACCTACAATTTCCGAAAAACTAGCTCTTTTACTACATGTTAATTCACTATTATTTTCATTGCTCCCAGTGTTCCTCTTTACGTGGTATATCTTTGGAAATACTATTCCAAAATAACTTCCATACCACCGTGCAGGAAGCCTAAAGTAAGCCTTATTCCCACACACATAATAGATTCCTGGAAAAACTGAATCTGTTCCTCCTTTTAGTCCCTAACCTCCAAGAATTAAGAAATTATGTTCACAATCACTGGTACCGATGAAAATATTGTTATACTCAGTCTTTAACCTATGTAGACAAATGTTCCCTGTCTTTACAAAATCCAGAGCCATAGCAGCTTGAGCCTTGCCAGGTGTGTAACTACCTTCTTTCTCAGCCCAAGGTGGCAAATGAGCCTTATGCTCAGAAGCTTTCTATTGGAAATCTTGTCTTCTATTCTCCACTAAATTCAAAAATATATTTTCTTCTTCATGTAACGAACATGTTAGATTGCTTCTATGTGCATGTGTTATATCTATCGATTTCATTGTTAAGAAAAATTCTCCCATAAACTGCATCTTGACTACTAAGCACTGGGTTCATACTCTTTCGAATCGGAACCTCAGAAAATATCACATCTATATTTGAATAATAATACTGAAGTCTCCCTGTTTTATAAAATAAACTAGTCAATACACTACATGGTATGCCATAAGTTAATGGTAAATGATGATATGTTAATCCTTCCGCTACTGATTCGGGTAACTTCATACAGACATAACAATTACTAACTTCCATGGTATCTACAAATTGAAACAATAATTTTGTGAAAACATTCAAACTAGTGTCATTATCTGTTACCTCATGATGAAACTCTGGTTCATCTTCTGCCTTTAATTCTACTCTATTACCTCTCAAGTTATCTATCCTTCCCTTTGTTTCATTGTTAATCTTTTTATCCATTATCAGAAGGTAAAGAATTGCTATGATCACAACTAACCATACTATAAGCACCACTACCAGACTACATATGCATATAGCACAGCATCTTTTACAACATTTCCGTTTCGGTCTCCCAGAAACTCTATCGTCAGGCATTTTGACACGGAAGATTTCTCTTCTTATCTTTTTTCTTTCAAGACTTAACGTTATCAAGGTGGTTTTATTTCTTTCTCATAAGTCAGTTCCGCACTTGTTCCTTCGTCACCACTTTCACTTGACTCTGAACTCTCGTAGTCTTCAAGGATTATATAAGTCCAATCAGGACCTTTAAATTTATTGTTCACAAGTTTCAGACTTTTGCTTTTTCGTTTTTCAGTTCCACTTGTTTGTCCAGTTAGGCTTGTTACTTCATTTACTTGTTCTGGATCTTCACTTCTGGTTTCTATATGGTATTTCACTCTTTTATTGACACTAGGCCAATGATCACCTTTCCTGACCTTCTTTGTTTGCACCGTCTCTTCACTTCTTATTTCTTCTTCAGAAGTTCTTTTATTTTCAAGTTGTGGCACAGTTTGTTTTTCTTCGTTCTCAGTTTCTTCTTCTATTTGTTCTTTTTCAGGTCTTATTGGTTTTCCTTCGATTGCTCCAATGTGAGTTTCTAGCAACTGACCTTGTTCAGGATTTACGTCTTCATGCTTGAGGTTCTCGTGATCTTCTTCTTCTTGAAAGTATTTTCCTAGATCTAACTGGTTCTGATCAGGGCTTATTGCACTTTGTACTTCTGCAGCCTGACCGCGTTCTTCTAAACCGGTCTGTCCCTGCTCAAATTTTGTTGTTTCGTTGTCGATTTGAGCCCAATTTCCTCTCCCTATCTGGTCCTGCTCAGGTTTTCTTATGGTTTCATTTTCCTCATCCTGAGCTGCTTCTTCTTCACCTATCTGGTCTTCCCTAATTTCTTCTAATTTTGATCGGCTTCTTGTTCTGTTGTAAACTTCTGGTATATCAACCACTGGTATCCAGTCCTGACTTTTGCTCGGTTGTTCTCCTTCAGCTTCTCTTGAATCTCTCACCTGGGATTCTTCAGCTGGCCAACCTTCAGCTTCCTCAGTTATTGGTGCTGTCTGAGGATTTTGTCCTTCAGGCTCTGGTACCCTTTTGGTGTGGCTTACATGAATCCAATTAGGCAATCCTGCACATTTCACTGCTGTGTTCGTGACTAGTATAACCTGACAAGGTTCGCCCCACCTGGGGATAGACACGTTTCTCTGGTGTGATGCTTCACAACCACCCAGTCTCCGGGATTCAGATCATGCTCTTGCTCCGGCTGCCTGGAAACTGCGTCTTCTCCAACCTGATGAGACAGAACGCACTAGGTCAGCCAATCCTTTGCAATAATCCAGAACCATATCATCAGTTATGTTCAGCAGTTTATTTGTAGGTACATGTGCTTGTCTCATTGCTCTTCCCATGATTATTTCGTGCGGACTCAATCCTGTATTTCTATCAGGAATGCTTCTGAGTCCCATTAAAACAAGAGGCAATGCATCTGGCCAATTTAACGATGTTGATGCACACATCTTTGCCAGTCTTGATATTATTGTGCCATTCATTTGTTCAACCACTCCAGAAGCTTCTGGCCGGTACGCACAGTGCAATTTCTGTTCAATTTGGAATGCTTCACAGATTATTCTTATCACATCGTTGTTGAAGTGACTTCCTCTATCTGATTCCAAAGTTACTGGGAAACCGAACCTAGGAATGAGTTCTCGTAGCAACAGCTTTGCGACTGTAATACTGTCATTCCTTCTGGTAGGGTAAGCCTCCACCCAGCTTGAAAACAGACACACTATGACAAGTACATATTTCAGTCCTTTACATGGTGGTAACTGTATGAAATCTAGCTGTAATCTCACAAAGGGACCCTCAGCCTTTCCAATTTTTCCCAAACCAATTACTGTTTTTCTTCCTGGATTATTCATTTGACAAGTTAAACACCTTTGGCAAAGACTCTCTGCTGCAGCCCTAAACTTTGGATTATACCAACTTTGTCTGAAGAGTCTAATCATGGCATCTCTCCCTACATGTGTGTCTCCATGATACATTCTGGCCATTTGTGAAATCAGACAGTCGGGCATGACTGGTCTGCCATCGGCATAAACCCACACATCGTCGTCTGCCCTTCGAAAACATCCTATTTTTATCCATGCATCTCTTTCACTCTCGTCAGCATCATCTTGCAGTCTTTTCACATCATTCCATGTTTCAGGTGGTGCATATAGCATAAGTTGGCAGCTGATTCCCATCCTTTCAACCCTTTTATTTACTGACAACCTGTTTTTGGCACAATGTTGAGCCACCAGATCTGCATATCTGTTACCGACTACCACCCAGTCATCTCCTGACTGGTGTGCGGCACATTTCACCACCGCCAATTCTTTTGGTGATTGTATTGCTTCCAGTAGTTCCTTTACAAACTGTCCATTTTTGATTGGGGATCCTGAAGAAGTCATGAAATCCCTCTGCACCCACAGTTGGCCAAAGTCATGCACAACCCCATATCCATATTGACTGTCCGTAAATATGGTTACTCTTAAATTTTTCCCAATTTTGGAAGCTTTAATCAGAGCAATTAATTCAGCTACTTGTGCAGACTTGACTCCTGGTAAATAGGATGCCTCGACTATTCTAGTTAGTTCACATACAGCATAGGCTGCACTCAGTTTACCATCCTCATGCCTTACGCATGAGCCGTCCACAAACAGCTCCCTATCTGGATTTCTTAGGGGCGTCTCCTGTATGTCGGGTCTCGGTTTTGTACATAATTCTGTGACCTTTAGACAATCATGTTCTGGATCATCTTTAACTTCTTCAAAAATTGGATCTGGTAATAACGTGGCAGGATTCACAATAGTGCACCTAACTATGGTCACATTTTCAGCACCAAGAATAATTCTTTCATACCTTGTCATCCGACTAGGTGTGAGATGCTGAGTTCGAGTTCTTGTCAATAGGATCACAAATGCATTTGGGACAAATACTGTTACAGGATATCTCATTACTATTGACTCACTTTGTTCAATGCTCATACAGGTAGCAGAGACTGCTTTCAAACAGCCTGGCAATGCTGCCGCCACTGGGTCCAATGTAGCAGAAAAATATGCTATAGGACGTCTATCTGTTCCATGTCTCTGAGTTAACACTGAAAGTGCACAATTTTCTCTTTCATAGCAAAATAGTGCTAATTCTCTTGTATAGTCAGGCATACCCAAAGCAGGTGCCTCACATAGTGCATTCCTCAATTTTACAAATGCACCAGCACTTTCGTCATCCCATTCAACTGGATCTTTGGCTTTCTTTTTGGTTAACTGAATTAAAGGCTTTGCTAGTAATGAAAACCCTATTATCCATTGTCGACAGTAACCTACTATTCCAAGGAACATTCTCACTTCTCTTTGTGTTTCTGGCATTTTCATTTTCTTGATTATCTTTATTCTGTCAGATGTTATTCTTCTTGTTCCTCTTTCAATCTGGTGTCCTAAATACTGAACTGCTGTGGTACAGAACTGCAGTTTTTCAGGAGACACCTTATGTCCTTCCTCAGCCAAATGGTTAAGTAATGCAATTGAATCTTCAACACAATCATCATGAGTGCTGGATGCTACCAGTAAGTCGTCTATATACTGTACCAAGACTGAACTTCTGGGTAGTACTAATTTCTCCAAACACCCCTTCAGTATTTGATTGAAAATGGAGGGACTTTCTGTGTATCCTTGAGGAACACGATTCCACACATAGACTTTGTTTTCAAATTTAAATGAAAAGAGATATTGGCTATCTGGGTGCAATAGTATTGAAAAGAATGCTTGGCATAAATCAATCACAGTAAACCATTCTGCACTCCAGGGGATCTGGTATAGGATTACTGCAGGATTTGGCACTATAGGACAACAAGGTACCACAATCTTATTAATTTTGCGTAAATCCTGAACAATCCTATACTTTCCACTAGGCTTCTTCAAACCCATGATTGGTGAATTACAAGGGCTACTCATAACTTCTTTTAATATGCCTTGTTTTACCATTCTGTTAATTTCCTCAACTCCTGCTTTTACTTCTGCACTCATTTTGTACAGTCTGGTATTTGGGAAAATTGCACCTTCCTTTACAGTGATTTTTACTGGGTCTATTTTGGCTATAAGTCCTACTTCTTTCCCGGTGAAATCCCATACTTTGGAATTTACTTTAGTTCTCAATTCTTCTGGTAATTCGTTTTTTGTTATCAAAGAGAACATCTCGTCTATTTCTGTACCTTGCTTGGCTATCATGAACTTATAAACATGATCTTCGTCCGGGGTCTGTATAGCAACACCATTCGGCGTGCAGAAAATAGTACAATTCATTTTGCACAACAAGTCTCTACCCAATAGGTTTACTGGACTAGAATCACACACTACAAATTGGTGCATTTCTCAGAAGTTTCCTATTTTTACTTCCATTGGTTTAGTGAGAGGTGTTCTGATCTTTTGATTAGCTACGCCTACAACTTGGATAGCTTCTCCACAGAGAAAGGTCTGAGATGTCTGCTGTTCTCACAGTAGAACGGGTAGCACCAGTGTCCAAAAGGAAAGTGATATCATTACCTCTTACTTTCCCTTCAACATATGGACCTGACTGGTCTACCAGCAAGGATGCGCCAACTACGCACTCCTTCTCTCTTAGGCACCGTCATTGGTTACATGGATAAAAATCATCCTGTAAAAGAAACTGTGAAGTTACATAGTCATTCTTACCACTTCCTCCTTGATATCCGACGTCTGTACCGTGCTTTGCTCTGCTTACATTACCCTGTATAGGAGCAGGTGGCAACTAAC
The DNA here is from genome assembly GCA_963921515.1 of Calotriton arnoldi. Classification (NCBI taxonomy): domain Eukaryota; kingdom Metazoa; phylum Chordata; class Amphibia; order Caudata; family Salamandridae; genus Calotriton; species Calotriton arnoldi. Next base: position 260,901 of record CAWUFW010016636.1, on the reverse strand, counting down.
TGAGAATTTACACCCTGCTGTGAGTCATTCTGCGTCTGTGGATTTAAATTATGATTTGGGCCATTATTATTTTGAATCTTTTTACATTCGTTCTTCCAATGCCCCAACTTTCCGCATCCATGACAAGGAAATTTCTTTTTAGCCTCTTCTCTACTCATTCGTCCTCTCACTTTACCACCATTTCGTGTGTCACCATTCGTTCCAGAATCTTTTCCCTGATTATCCAAATTAATTCCCTGTCGCTCAGCCATTTTCACCTGAGCCCACATCACTTTCTCTTGCAGTTTCTTATGCCTATCCTCAATATCGTCTCCACAATATTTGGCATATTTCAAAATTTCGTCTATGGGTTTCCCTTGCCAACACAACATGTGCTGCTTAATCATTTGACAAATCTTTGGCTTTAAACCATAAACAAATCAATAGACAAACTGACTCATATTTTTATCTCCAATGTCCTCAAATCCACAATACTGTTTGAACACCTGCAATAGGCGTTCATAATAGGCATGTACCGATTCACTTGCTTCTTGGGTAGTCCTGTCTATTTTCACCCAATCCGTTTCCTTCGGTGGTATTTTCCCTTTCAGGTAAGTTATTACCTGCTGATACTTTTTCATTACATCACTTGATGGAGCACCTGTCTTTGGATCTCTAGGATACTCTTCACTCGGCCAGTCAACCGTAATTTTACAATCTGTCCACAAATCGGCAGGTACCACTATGTCGAACAAACCATCCAAGTCCTTCAACAATACCTTTGACACTTTCACAAACCTCTCAACCTGCTTGTACCATTCAATTGGCTTTTCTCTCAATTTTGGAAAATCATTCATAAATGACAAAATATCCTGTCTACTCCATGGGACATGAACATAACCTCCTCCAGGTACTTCTCGCATCGGGTACATCTGATCTGCTTTCCCGGTTTCTTTCAATAAATATTCAGAAGTTGTTCTACTGTACCGTGCCTCTTCCTTTGTCCATCTAGCTTTCCATTTATCTAGATCTCCCCATTTCTGTAAAACTGACATTAATTCTTTTACTTGTAGTTTTCGGCCAGAGGCATTCATGTTTTCTAAATCTTTGTCAGAGAAGTCTGCTCTATAGGGTTTCTGTAACACTTTTGACTTTCCTATTTCAATTCCCATCTGCAAGGCCAAATCTGATAATTTCTCATGAAATATCTTTACATTTCTAGTTATACTTCTGCATACGAACAATAGTTCTTCTTCATCGTAAATATTTAAACAATCTACTCCTACATTTCCTGCTATCATTTCTTCTAACTCGACTTTTAATTTATATATGTCCATGATCTTTGGGGGTGAACTCTGTCTGTCTGATCCTTGTGCCCACCTTTCCAAGTCTTCTGGTGTTACTACTGTGGCACTTTTGGTTCCAGATGAGGTTACTATATTTACATCTTTGGAGCAACCAGGTGTTATTCTTCTAGGAGTACTATTTACAGATCCTCGAATAGGTAAATCCATTAAGGATATCATAGATTCACAATCACTGATTTGATCATCAATTATTACAGGTTCGGGTTTAGGAATTTCTACAGGTGTAGGCATGACTAGAGGTTTCGGATAATTTACTTTGTCACCATATAAGGGAACCACTGGACCAATCATTACAGGTATGGTCAGGGAATCAGGATGTACATTCAACTGTGTTATTTTCTGTATCAATTCTGCTCTGTTTCTATCTATAGCTTCCTTCTCTTTATCCTGAAGTACCCTATTAACTGGTGGATTATGTAATACTTGCAGTACCAATGGTGTTTTTAAAAGTGGTGCGCTTGGGGTGCATCCACTTGTCCCTTCCCGATATGGTGGCGGGTTCTTTAAGATTTCTTCCATAAATTCATCTTCAGAATCTCCAAACCCTGTCAAGTGTTTGTCTTTTCTGTGCATTTGCCCCCCAATGACTCTTCTGCTATACAAACTGGATACAAACCCTCTTTAAGCATCGCTCTTCTCCACTGCTTCATCTGACCGTCTCTTGACTCATTTTGGTATCTAGGAAAAAATCCCCGATAACCACTACTGCTTCTTGCTCGGTTACGTTCGAATGCCTCAGTTTCCCACTTTTCTAAGGCTTTGTATTGAGTTAATCTTGGTCTGGGTTCTAAATCATTCATCCTTCATCTTAAATTTTGAAGAATTCTCCCATTGAAAGTACCATTCTCTGGGAATGCTAATATTCCGTCATTTTTGGTATATTTTATCCAATTTTCTAACCATACGCAAGTATGATAACCTCTCTCCATCATCATGAATGAAGCGGGCGTTTTTGCTGGTGGAATGATAAGTCCTTCTCTAGTTTTGATGGGTTTATCTTTCTTAAAATAATTTTTAACCTTCTGTAGAAATGACATTTTTCTCTTTTCTCCATACATTTTGGGTGAATATCCATGTATCGAATTATATTCTGCAAAACCTAAGAATCTCTTGTCTGGACGGGTTCCTGTTAAAGTCGGATCACGTTTCCACATATATTCTCCACTATCCACTAGGATTTCGACTTCTATGCTACCAACCAATTAAATTCCAACTAACATTTGTCTCTAAACCAATCCTAGCGCGGCTTTTTAGTGACGTTTGTCTGACAACCCCTCCTTTACAATCCACGCTTCTCTGTCCCTCGCTGTTTCGACCAATCCCAGCACGACACCTGTGACGTCAGTATTGCTCCTGACTACTGACCCCTCCTATACGAGAGTCATTCCATGCCCGCTGTTTCAACCAATCCCAGCGCGGCCTTTGTGACATCAGTTCTCTCTCCGGCAACTGACCCTCCCTTTTCAAAATCGTACGCAAACTTTATTTTCTTTATACTTCTTATTAAAATTCAGTAACATAAAACATTCGCATTCGTGCCAGTTTCTCTAAATTGGAAAAGATAGTTTTCTTTCACACTTAGTAAAACCTTTCCGTTTATTCTTCACGTAAGCTTTAGAAATACCTGTTACTTCTTCAATGTTACCCTTTCTAGGTGATATAACATCAAATTTTTACCAGCGTATTCTTTTGCTATTACTCACACGCATAGAGTCCCTAACAAGTACCGATAGCCCTGCTTAACTTTTCAGTACTATTTCTGCCTGGCAGATAACCTCACAGCAGTATGGTTTCCACTTACCATCCGCTATTCAATTTTCCCCAGGGAATTCTGGACAACATAAAACAAAACTTTTGAACAAACGGATGTTAGTTTATAAAAATAAAATTCTCATTACCCAATTAATAAAGTACAACCATCCTCTGATAACCAGAAAACTGATCCAGCGGGTTACTAGCAACAAGCATTCATACACCGAATACTCACCTGGGCCCATTCATTCATACTACACTAGCAATTTCCGCTGGTGGGTCAGTTGTACTCTATCAATATCCCTGCTACCAATTACTGTTCTGATTGAAGAATAATGACTTACCAATGGACCCTTTGATAATTGGGAAGTTTAAAATGAGTGACATTCATTGCAATTCATAATTTCTAAATAATCACTGAGTCAGGAAGTTTTAATATGTTTATCTAAAATTTAGCAGAGTAAAATACAGAACCACATAACACTTAATCGTATATCAAGGATGAAGCATATTAATAATCAATTATCGATCAATGACGGTTCCTCAGAAAGAAGAAAGACAGCAGCACAGCTAAAGGTTGCATTTATATTTACCTAAAGGTGCGAGAAACCAAACCCCTTGGCCAAGGAGTTGGAAAGATAGGTCCCAGGAAGGATGAAGACCAAAGACCTCCGGACCAGGTTCAGGACAGGTGACATCTCTATCAACGACGCCTGCGTCGTTCCCCTCTCCGATACTTCGCTCCTCCTCGAATTCTTCAGTGTCTTCCTTCTACTGGACTCCGCTGCCCCCACCTCAGTACCTCTCTGGACAGCGGTTCAGTCTACAGTCGATCAGCTCGTCGAGCACCAAAAACATGATCTCTCGTGTCTGAGCTTGTGCGTCCTAATGCCAATGCCTGTTCTCTGAGCTAGCTAATTAACTAATTCTATATCTATTATACCCTTCTACTCCCAGGTACCTCCCATTAATGTTTCCAAATTTATGGGCCCACTACTTCTGATTGGACGGGGACAGGGGGTTGATCCTCACACCGTGTCAATTTAGTTCAATTTCTTTAAGCCCATGGTTTTAAAATACCGCCCCTCACAATTAATACATTTGCTTTATTTCCCACCCGTTTACCATTGATTCTTTAATACATTTTGTATACATTTGTTGCGACTTCAGGTACATTTCAGATGAACTTGTGAACCAGGCTTTGCGACCTTGGAGGGCTTCCAAGTTGACTTCATCGCTTCCTCTGGTCAGCCTTGCAGAACCAATGTCTCTCGAGCTGCAGTTCAACCAACCCAGGCCCATTTACGAACTAATAAAAGTCAAAGAAGAAAATATTAAAATCACAAAATAAATGTTTTCACTGTATACCCACTCCGTCTACTCTATTCCCATTTATTTATAAATCTATCCCGCATTAATAGCATTAGAATACCAGTTTCAATTGCAGCGTATGCGCAAGCTTTAGCACGTGAAAACATTAAGCAGCCATTTTAATACACACTGCGCAGAAGCAAAGATTTCCCTCCAAGCAAAGAAAGACGTCATACCACGTGATATGGTTGACACATGCGCAATGAGATTCCAGCGCATTAGCGGCCATTTTGGATTTAGACAAGCGTTACTTATTAGTTTAAACACACATGCAAGCTTCACTAGTATAGTGTTTATGTGTGCATTTATTAGTAGAGACATTACAAAGTTTTAATAAATTAATACTGTGCGAGGATTGCTTACGAGCAAGTCTCATTGTGAGTTCTTACTCCATCACCGCAACTGATATCCTCTATTAAGGGCTCCAGCAGCAGCGAAGACTTGAGTAATGAAGCAGATGCTGGAAACAATTTCATCAACATGGAAGATGTTGAAGAATCTAGAATAACTCCCAACTCACCGGTCTATGAAGATATGGGGTTTCTGGAGAAATCGGCCTCAGAGGCTATCATCGCGATACTGCCACACACAAACGCCGTCGCCGGGTATGCCTAGATGGACCTCGGCGACCCATGATTTCAGAGCCACCGCAGAATCCCACGAAAATTATGAAGTTAGTAAAAATCATTACAGACATGTATGTATACAGCTATATTTTATTTTTAACTAATAGTCCATCTTTCCTTCTTAAACTGTAGAAAGCATCAGCAAAAAACCAGAGCCGTGGTAGAGGAGACATCACCAAAGGTTGACGCCATACATTTTTACTGCTCATGCTGTTCAAAACAGACCGAAAGTCCCAAACAACGCACCACGTAAGAAATGTGTTTGTACCTATATCATTGCAGATTTTGAAAAGGAAGCTCCAGTAATAACCTATGATGCCATATGGTCTGTTCAGGGTTTTGCAGTGATTGTTGTCAGCGTGTGTCAAATGTCACGATTAGAACCTCTGTTAAGGCCATAAAATTAATGATCCACAGCAGGAGGCTCCCGAGTGTCTGTACGACTCATACACTTCAACAATCAGTCATATGCTGCGTGCTTGACCCAAACAAAGTATATAAACCATTAAGGCTGGCGTATGGTTTGTCCGAGGAAAAGAAATGTGTCAATCTAATATAGTTAAGGTTTTGTCAACCACACTCAGATCCGATGCTCGAATGAGCTAAGCTCAAAACTGTATGCATGGTTTGTGTACGTATTTTGTTAGAAGGATGGCAGAAAGGGCTATAGAAAGACATATGTGCAATATTTATTTTAAAAATAGATGAGTCGGCTCTTTAGCCCCACAAAAAGTGTTTTTAAAAAAATGAGGAGTCCTCCGGTAGCATGTCATTGTATTAACATTACTTACTCGCTTTTTAGACCAAGCATCAGAATGTCAGTGCACAAGATGCTTCTGAGTTACATCCAGGGTGTATATATATGTATTGCCAGATTGTTATAGGTTTTGCTTAAATAAAGAATAGCTGAAATAGAGCCTGTAACTCTGCGCTATTTGAAGCTTGGTGAGCCACCCATGGCAATGCAGTGTGGTAGTCCTATGTGCATAGCCAACTGGTTTATCAATGCGTGGCTACCTTACAATGGATGAATACTGGAGAGCATACAAAAGCCATATGAGGGAGTTAATACTATCACAGAAAACCAGCTTCCATATCTCCTTGGAGCTTCTGACCGAAGATTTCAGAAATAAAGGTTTTGTATTGTCTGACAGAGTTGTACGATCTTCTGAATGCAGTCAGTATCCTGAGTAGGAAGGGGGTGAGCGGGAAGTCCTGTCTAGAGCCATTGAGTTTATAGCTGTAAAAATATCAAACGTTGTGCCGCTGAAGCAAATTTTCTGCCAGGCCCCTAGTAATGTATAGCATGCGTCATTATGTATACGTAGTGAAAAGTCAAACTGTCTAACAAAAACAAGATATGTACCATGAAACTGTAAAGTATGGCCGGTTTATGTGTTGCTAACATTAATAAAATCCCCTTACACAAAACCATAGTCTTTCATTTCATGGGGTGCAGGGGCTGATAACATGTCTGGGGAATGGTGGAGGAAACTTTATAACGATGCAAGTGGGGCCAGACGAACCAAAGCTGTTTAGAAGGGTTAGAGTTGAAAATGAGCCGGTAAATAGAGCGCAGGGGAAGACCTGGTCATCTGGGGAAGAGGCGTATTCACTCCACAAGGCAGCCAGGAGGCTTTTTAAGAGGAGACAGATCATTGTTAATGTGTAGCTAGATTATCAATGGCAGGCAAACAATCAGTCTTCAAGATCTAGCCAAGCATAACGGAGCTTGCTAGATTAACGGTAATAGATGTATTGTCCAAGTGTGCCTTTGCAGAATCGCTAAGCGATTAAAGTGGTGTCAGTATCACCAAGGCCTTTAAAACCATCTTGAGGAAAGGGCAAACTCCTCAAAAACTGCAAACAGATGCCAGAAAAGAGTTTTTAAACAATTTGAGCCCAATTACGATGTCTGGCAGAAAGCCTCCGACCAGCGGTTAAAGGCTTTCCGCCCGACATCTTAGGTTTCATTCCGACCACCATATTAGGATGACTGTGGTCAGAATAAAACCATAGCATTCAGAGGTTGTTCTGACGGGCTCAAGGAGCCTGTCTGAAGCCAGCATATTCCCCTGACGGCAGAGCCAGGCTCGGCTCCACCGTCTGGATTATGATGGCACTTTCTGACAACCATTTCATGTCGGCCTGTCTGACATGAAAAGGCTGTCAGAAATCATCTTTGGAGGCCTCTAGCAAAGTCCCCTTTCCTGCAGCCCTCCGCAATTGGAACAGGGGGGCCCCCTATGGTGACCCCCCCCAAACATCCCTATATCGTGTGGCAGGCATCGCATGGTGTCTTCCACAGGGTGCAGGAATGCTTACAAACATCCATTTGTCAATGGAAGCTTGTGCTGCGGGCCTTTTCCACCCACCGCACAAGCTTCCATTGACAAATTGATATTTGCGACCACCCTGTGGGCGATCACATCGCAATCCTGCAGTCAGAACCGCCAACCTAAGGTCGGGCAGTTTCTTACCGCAACGGTGCTGGACGGACGCATTTCCACCCGACATTGTAATTAGGCGCTTTGTTTATAAATTTTTTTTAAAACAGCACGCTGTTCATCATTTTTCAACACATGTAGGTAAAAGCTGCTGATAGAGCATTTTAACAGAACTTTAAAATCTAAGATGTGGAGATATTTCACAGCCTACAACACTTACAGATATGTGGATGTTCTACAGGCATTTATAGATGCTTATAAAGCTAGTTATCACAGAACCATCAAATGTCTCCAGTCAAGATAGGTAATGACTAATAATTCCTTTGCTGTGTGGAGAACAGTGTACAGGGGCCGTTTCGCAGCCAAGGTAAAGAAGCCCCTTTTCAAAGAAGGTGATCATGTTAGGGTTTCAAAGTTGAAAGGGGTCTTTATGAAGGGCTACCAGCAGACTTGGCAATTAAATATTTATAGTGGAGAGCATGGAGCTTAAAGAAGGTATATATATATATATTCACAGGTTAAAGGACTACGATGGCGAGTGAGTCAGGTACCCTTTACAACAAAGATACAGAAGGTACCAAATGAGAGGTACAGGGTTGAAGACATACTGAAAGGTCGCAGGGCTAATAGACAGGCCTTTGTGACATGGAGGGGATGGAACGAGAAACGTAACAGTTGGTTGCTAGCAGGACCCTGCAGGCTGTGCGAGTACGAGGGGCTCTCTGAAGGCACCAATATGGAGGCAAAATCATTTTATATTACCTTGCCATCCAACATCTCGAAGGATATGTTCCCTGACAATCAAATTTCCAATTATACTGTGAAACTGGCTAAACCTATGGACCTAACAGGGGACTGGGAGGTAGCCCTAATCGAAATCCAACACCCAACAAAATGGAATACATTTACAATGCTCAAGGCCAAGTTTACTTTAAAGTGTGATCAGGACCCCTTGACCATCCACGCTGGCTTCCCTCACTGCTATTACCCCAGAGTCACGGTGGCTGTCGAGGCTATCAACAAATCCATAGCCAGCTTCGAAATGTATTCGAATATTCAGCTAGTATCAGAACTTTAGAAGGAAGGGGTTTCTTAAAGCTCCAAATCGCGATACAGAGTTTAGCTGTTCAGGTAAATTAAGAAGAGTTTTAGGAACAGTACAGCATATAAAAAGCCAGGTAGAGCCTGATCTGACGTGCCCCGATATTAATGGAGGGTTCCATACACTCGGTGTATAGTGACAATGTAGAGCCGCAGCAGATCGGGGATAGTTATTCACAATTGCTAAGATGGGTCCAGGTGAAGGGGAAAAAAATTACACTGATTAATATTCAATATAGCAAGCCTGACTACGTAGCAATTTCTAAAAACCATTTTGACACTATGACTGTCATGGTCTTAGACGATCATACTGAGCCGGTGTCCTTTTAATACAGGGAAGGAATTGTTAAGCTCGATTTAAGACCGTGACGTGTCAGCGAATATTAAGAAGTCATCATGGTGATGACACGGACTATTACAGACACCAAGCAGGGATATGGAGGTCCACCATTCTTTCAAGGGGCAGCCGTTCGGTACAGGGCAGGCCTTAGTTTTTTCTTCCATAGTTTGTTTAGAAGAGCTATGCTTTCTTTGAGATAAGGCCATGAAATTGCAAAATCCCACGTTAAAGCGACGGCCTTAAATGTTGCTCAGGATGGTGTGGGATCTGACTTCAGCTGTTGCCAAATGCATGAACAAACAACCCCAAGAAAGAGCAGGACTTGTGTACAGGCCAAGCACAAGTATTTAAAGTAAGCAAAGGTCTTTGCAACATAGGGGTCCCTATAAAAAATTTTAAAAAAGGGAGGCGCTCTTCAAAAAGCATTCACAAAAGAAGAGCCGTAAGGAGGAAGAGATCCACAAAAACAAGTGAACACGCGCTAGCATAAATATTTTTTTTAAACACAACAAGCTGAAACATGGCCTTTGTACATTTTGCATCGGGAGAATGCGCCAAATCAGAGTTAGACTTGTTTTCTCTAAAACCCACTCAAACCAGAATCGAAAATTGTTTTTTCATGGAAGTATCACCTCTAGCAGCTTTGACACCGATCGAGTTTGTGTCGGAGTCGACAGAAATGTATCTGGATCTCAACAATACTCTGCTGCATCTGGTTTGTAAAATCGTAAAAGCGGACAGTGCCAACATAACAGCCACTGCAAAAGTGGCGATGATCGCTTACCCCATCGCTACCATGTTTAATCAGGTGGACATTACCCTCTGCGATTGACTCATCACACAAAGTGATAACATGTATGCCTACAGAGCTTACATCGAGAGCATTCTAAATTACAGCTGCGACATCCTGGACACCCAGCTTTCAGCAGGGCTCTTTTACAAGGATACTTATGCACATTTTGAAGACAAGGAGCTGGACGGTGACAATCAAGGTTTTGTAAAAAAGAGCAAGCTTCGCCGCCAGTAGACAGTTTGCCTCCTCGGGCATATACATTCAGACCTATCCTTAGAAAATAAACTACTCATCAACTGTATCCAGGGGCGGCTCCTCCACCAGGGCGGAGGAGCATCGCCCCACTGCTTTCTCGCAGTGCAAGAAAGCCAAAACATAAAATGGTAATAACAGGCTTTGCAGCCTGCATGGAGAACATGCCCACCCCACTAGCCCCTGGCTGTGTGCCATCCCGACCAATCACAACGCTGCATTGCAGCATTGTGATTGGCTTAGGGGTGGGAGCCTGGCTGCCTGCTTCCTGTTCCTGTCAGATGCAGGAGAGCAGGAGCAGACAAGACACGGTACACAGCGGAAAGGCAAGTTTAATTTTATTTTTCAATTCCCCACGACACCCCAGCATATGCGCCCTCCCCCCATGAGCAATGCTGGCCACTACTGATGGTATCAATCTTAAGCTAAAGCTTAACTGCAAAAATGACTCATTCTTTCTCATCAGCAGGGATGCAGAATAGTATAAACTATTCATACTGTCTGCTAGTTTGTAAAGAGTGAAAGTGTCCCTAAACGTCAGACTGGCTCACGAAGAAACCTTACAGCTATTGAACGCCAATTACGCCATTGAAAGAGTAGCTCTGAAGATATTCAGCATCCCAGCCGGTACCAGATTAACCCATCAGCAAAACTTATTTTTGGGGCAACTACTGAAACTTATCATAGGTTTTATCGACAACACAACTTTTAGCGTCTCTATACCTCAAACCCTTTCAATTTCAAACACTACAACATCAACTACGTGGCGTTGTTCCACGAAGGGCTGTGTCTCCTGCAAAACCATTCACACCCAGCTTTGGAGACCTAATTTTATCAAGGAATATCTGGGCTTGGTTTCAAAAACCAGGAAGCAACTGCGTGACTCTGGAGTAGTCGTGTCAAGCGGAGGATATGGGACAGGCTACAGGCTGTACGCTTTCGATCCGATCCTTACATGGAAGACTGCAACCACTACAGCTTGATCAAAAATGGAAGTCTAAAAGCAGAAATACATGGTTGTATTCTCTATATTAGACAACGTCATTCACATCAACCACGCCAGGCAGATTTTGTTTGACTAGCTTTCAAGTACTGTAAAATGGACACTGTTCAGATTTGGTATTTCTTAAGCAATCATAAATATGCTAGAATACTTTTTAGGTGTTTTTCCAAGCGACTCTACCTGGTGAAATAGGGTCTGAAAGACCCCGAACGCTCATCTTTAAAACATCTGCACTACATGGAAGGAACTCACTGGGCGGCCCTGTTTTTAGATAAAGACAAGGTTACACTGTTTGACAGCACAGCAGTGTTTCCAGTGCATATCATCTATACAAAACTTACATTCAAGTATGTAAAAAAAAGCTGCTGCGAGGATGGAATATAACAGGATTCTCTCCCGGTCACATGCAGGGAGCATTGTACATATATTAGTAAAATGTCTGAGGGTATGACAGTTAGACATTTTTTGAATCTATATTCAAATGACCTAGGTAACAATGACTGTCTTGCCCCGTCCCTCTACCTCCCAATTGCATCGCCTCCTCTGACTAGGCTATTTGAACATGGCCGATACAGACGCGCCACTGGTGCGCCAAAGGCAAGTCCATCTGCGGCCGCTAGGGGCCAGTGTCCCTGCCAGTTTTAATGGCTAATGTAAACAATTCTCACCTAATACCCTCAAGATTCCCCCCCTCCCCCCCATACAAGAGGCCTGTAAGGGCACTATTCAGGTAGGCGAGGGCATAATGCATTGTAACCACTGCACTCTCAATTGCTCCTAAAAGGATTAACACTAGACCGAATGTAAGACCGAATTCCCAGAATAGTTCCCTCAAAGGCATATTGCTGAACTGTCATTCCCTCCCTAAGCACAAATTATAAATTTGTAGTATACTTAGCGAGCATACCCCGGATGCACTCTTTCGGAAAGTTGGCTTGGTGAACACTCTGAAGCCGACATTCTCAATGCCTTGCCTCCTGGATATAGTATTGTGAGAGGACACCACCTAGGGAAAAGAGGGGGTGGGATTGCAATTATCTTTAAACGGATTTGGAACTGCTCCCTTAACAAGGTCGATTTTCTTGATGGTGAGGCAGCGCAGTTCTCGATAAACTGGTCTAGTAATCAATCTCTAATAGGCCTGTTACTGTGCCAGCCTCCGGGACCTGCAATGAATTTCATTTCTAAGCTTATGGAATGCTCTACTTTGTTGACTGAGGCATAAAAAATTGATCATACTTGGGATCTCAATCTTCATCTACAGTCTCAGGACTGTCAGACAGCCCTATCTCTTATTATAGACCTAGAAACTCCAAATGCCACAGTTAGCAGTGGGTCCCCACGCATGAAAAGAGACACTTGATCCTATCTTTTCAAATGATCCCTCTCTCCAAGTTGCAGACTCCATTAAACAACCATGGACGGACCACTTTTTGGTCCCTTTCTCTCTCCCACTCAGCCATTTGGCCAACCCCTCTGCCCCACCTGTCCTGATAAGGAATTGGGCCAAAATAACATCTGAGAAATTTAAGGCCATCTTGGAAAATACAAAACCAAACATCGAAACAGAAGGCCAGATGGCGGATGCTACATTAAAGTATGAGGCATGGCTGACTAACACTATTAATACTATAGCGCCCTTGTCTGTGAGAATGTCAAATAGACTCCCTTAGCACCCTGGTATAATGAACATCTTGACACATTGAAAAAACAATGTAAACGCCTTGAACGCGAATGGAGGAAGGATTATAGCACCTCCTGCTGCGCCCACCTTAAAGAGGCCTTGAAATTGTATTACAATCATATAAGAATAGAACGAAAGGGTTACTATGCACAAATGATAGATTCAACCAGAAACCCTACCAAGGAATTATTCTCCTTGCTTAAGTCACTCATGGATTCGGAACGAATGTCAGCTAACATTACTCCCTCTCGAGAATTGTGTAACATTGCAACCTTCTTCTCGGACAAAGTGAACAAAATTTACGAAAACTTTGCGGATTCTTCTAGGAAGGAAGATATCCTTTTGAACTGGTGACATGATTGATCTCCCCATTCCATCTATATCAGAAGTTAGTTCTATTTTATTGTCCATTAAATCGGGCTCTCCCCTTGAACCAGCTCTGCCCAGAATGTTGCAGTTGGGGAGAACAGTGATCGTCCCCCTCCTACAAGAACTTCTGAAGCCATCATGTCCAGATCCGTGTCCAGACCTTGGAAGCATGCCATGGTAATTCCCATTAGGAAAAATCTTTCCATTGATCCATCCCTTCTGGAAAACCTTAGACCCATTTCCCTCCTTCCCTTTGGGGCAAAAATACTAGAAAATCATGTAAATAATTGTCTGACCAGTTTTCAGGATTCTAAAAAGTGTTACTGAACCATACACAATCTGGCTTCAGGGCAATGTACTTCACGGAGTCTGCCCTCCTCCTATCGGAGGAAACACTTGGACAGAAGGCAGACATGGGTCAAACCTCCACCCTGATATTACTCGACCAGAGTGCAGCCTTTGACACGGTGTCACACGACATACTTATTCAAAGGCTTCGGGATCAGGGGCAATGCCCTTAAATAGTTCAGATCCTTCCTTCAGGATCGATCAACCCAAGTAACTCTTGAATCATGTGTTTTGGACCTGTTCTGCTCAACTAAAGGAGTCCCTCAGGGCTCCATTTTGAGCCCCACGTTATTCAATGTGTATATAAAACCTATGGCTGACATTATTAAAAGATACAATGTTCAAGTGGTGTTGTATGCCGACAACACCCAACTAATAGTGAATCTGTCCGAATCCACCTCCATCTCAGCTGAACGGTTTAAAGCCAGTCTATTGGAAATCGCCTTTTGGATGACAGACAACTGACTATAATTAAATGCCAACAAAACTGAGATTCTGCTGGTAGGAAAAACTCCATCAATATGGACACCAGCTTGGTGGCTAGCGTTTCTGGGGGAACCCCCAGCCTCTAAATAAAAGGTCAAGAATTTAGGAGTAGTTTTTGACTCAAAACTCATTCGAAGACCAAATCAGGAAAACAGCGGGAAAGTGGCGGCACTATCAAGATGTTGAGGAAAATTCTTGACCTAATTCCAACTAAGTCTCGGAAAACCATAGTTCATGCACTCATCACTTCCCAACTGGACTATGGGAATGCACTTTATCTGGGTGCTTCTAAAGGTAATCTCAACAGGCTGCAATGTGTCCAAAATGCAGCAGCAAGACAGATTCTGAATCTCCCCAAACAATCAGCGTCAGGCACTCTTGACCAGCTACACTGGCTTCCGGTGTCCAAAAGAATCCGTTTCAAAGCCTTGTGCATTTGTTGTCGCATACTAAATAAACAAGGCCCCAGCTATCTCCACTCCCTGATCCAAGCCTACATACCTAACCGGAACCTTAGATCCTCTGATGCAAAACTGACAACTATCCCCAAGATTATGAAATCGAGATAGTTTGCCTATGTAGCTGCTAAATTATGGAATTCTCTTCCGTTTGCCCTCAGATTCCCCCTCTGAACCTGGTTGTTCAGTAACAATATTCAATTCTAAGCAGGTCCCGAAGTCCTTTGCCCCTCGGATCATTCTCGAGGTTATCTTTGGTCCAGCACGGTGACACCGATTGGGTGTAACCAAGCGCTATACAAATGATATTTTTATTAGTATTGCTATGAAATATGTGAAATAAAACTGTAGGTCTACATCAAAAGCTGTTAAAACAGAATACGCAGTTTGTCAAAAGTGTAAGGTTGTGTAATACCTCTCATGTGTAATGGTGACCGTTTAAAATAAAAGAATAAAAACTGGAATGCAGATTCAGTATCTATTGTGATGCAAAGACATTTAATTTTTTTTTAAAAGATGACAGAAGCACTTTGAAAAGTTATAAGGTTTATTTTAAAAACAGTCTTTTCATAGTACAGGCATCACACTGATAAACCTACTAAAGAAAAAAATAAAATTTAACTATGGCAAAACTATACACAAACACCGGCACACATACATAGGTTCAAGAGTCAGAAGAAACTAATTCCACCACATGTTCATTTTGGACAATGCCTTTTTTACGTTCCAGAGGCAGAGCCTCTATGCTCTAAAAGGGGGATAGCTGGGGAAAGAAAGGGGATGCTGGCATCTTAGTTGGGGGTTAAAAAGAACAAGTGTTGAGGGTAGTTGAGGGGCTGCAAGTTGGATCTTTCACACTTTCAATCAACTGCCTGTGTTCAGCATTACTGACGATTGTTGAAGGAATGTCAAGTTCCGAGGAGGCTCGCAGAAACTGTTCCCAACATGCTTTCTGGAGTGATAGTATTTTGGGATGCGTAAGACCTTTGACTAGATCATACATGTGGTATCAAGCAACCAGTTGCCCTTTGCAGAGAAATTCTCTCATTCCAAGAGGACAGGTCTTTAGAAGCCGACATTTTACTTGTCAACATTTGCGCGGCCCTTCTGTACCTTTGACTTCTATTTTTTAAACGTTCAACAATGCTGTCTGAGGCTGGTGGTGATTCTTGAGGTGTTGAAGGGGGTGGTGGGGGTTGTTCAGAGTCCGGGACATATAGAGTCAGCCTGTTTTTGAAGCATTCAACTGTTGCAGGGATTCTGCAGAGTCACAGAACTATGATTGGGATCATAGAATCTTAGCAGGCAAAGACTGAGTCATCCTACCACCGGAGTACCCATGAGCCCGGGACCAAATTGCTAGTGTCACTTGCCCTCCTACTCACAGAGGAACAAGTGATTAGACACCCCACAACACTCCTGACCCTCTCAGGAATCTCAGTTACAGGACACACCCTTCCGCTCTCACTCTCGTACTAGTCCACAATACGTTCTGACAGAGACAAGGAAAGTTTAAGATGTTTATTTTAACTATCCTGCTCTAGTATGCAGTAAACGTGCAACAAGTAGGAAAATGCCTACTACAAATACAGTTAGCATAGCAAGTAGTTCATAAATCATAAACTGAGCTGTCATTATATAAGACAGTGTAGCCTAACCTCCCTCCCCTTCTACAGAAGCAAAATGATTATAGATCAAACTGGGTGTTGGCGACAGACCCTGTACCTTAGCACCTGAGATGTAGAACTTTCATCTGTGTATACTGTCACAATCTTTTCCCTGGAAAGGTCCCTCTCCAAGTGGGTGTTACCCATCTGTGCATACCTATATGACAAAAGTATGTGCACCCAAACAGCTGCATTTGCATGTTTTGTCTAGGTGCTAGGGCTTGACCAGAACAAGGGGAATTTTTGTTCGACCTGGTCTAAATGTTCAGACTAAATCCTAGGAAAGAACACAACGCAAAAACAGCATGTTGTGTGAATGTGCAGTGTGGCACAAAGCAAAATGTGTTTGTAGCGTAACATGCGCAAAACAGAGGACAGTCTGCAACGTGTCCATGCTAATATATGTTTGCATGTTAAATTGAATGGTACAAACAATGCACTACAATTCAGGTAATGCCAAGGCACGCGCCCATTTTTAAGTGTTTGCAGTGTCCAACCAAATTGCATAACCGATCCAAGTTGATTTTGACCACGATACAAAGTAGACACTTCATTCTGTACAATATCAATAAAAGACAATATTGTCTAAAGTATAAATGCAAGATAATGTATTAATGCTGTTGTCGACAACAGCCAGCACTTTATTCAAATTGTCCTGATCAATTTGGTGTAAACGCACAGCAGCTTCCATTTGTGACAATTTCCAAAATTCATTATATGCAGCATAAACAAATGGTTTTAAACTATACGATTTTGGACCCAAAAGGAAATCAGAAAGGTTAATGTCTTCAGATAGAAGTGAAAGATGTTTGACGGCAGACAATGTGGAATGTTCTAACCATTGTTGACATAATTTACCTACAGAATAAGTGGTAACAGTGTTGGAATGTGGGTAACGTGGATCAGGTCTATTTAATGTAAACCCTGAAGTAGTGTTCACTTGAGAATGACAAAACATTAGTGTTCAAAGGCTATAACGATCATCCAGACGGAGCTATTATAGACTAAATAAATGTACCATTTTGTATCATACTATTTAGTTGGTCTGCAGTATAATTGGTATAAGATTGTCAACTATCAAACAGTTCCAAGGACGGATTAGCGGGAGTATGCAATTCTTTAATCTTAGCCAACCCCAGTCAAGTAGTGTTTTGGACCATGTCATTAAGAAAAATTATTTGAGCAGGGATCAGACATGCACGGAATAAACTTTCAATACCTTGGACCTGCCAGGACTCTGTACCCCATACTGATTTCAAATCGATATTATCTTTCCAATAATCATATCCTTTCAGGGCCAAGTTATCAATAAAGTGAGATGCATAAATTAACTTGGTCTGAGTAAGCATGTATTTTTGAAAGATTGGAAGACAATTTAAAATAGGATACCGGATCCAAAAGGTTAGAACCGGTAAAATAAGTGTACTTCATCTATTGTGTGTTGGAACTACCCTGAGATGGAGTTGGGCAATGTTCCCTTTGAGTATAATTAAATTGGGGATGCTGTCCATTTGCTCTGTGCAGGAAATTATGTCTATAATGTTGATAACAGAACAAATCTGCATAGTTATCAGAATTCAAATATAAATTATTATCGAAAACTAGAATATTGCAGTTCCAAAAACATTGAATACCAGCATTGACATCCCAATCTGATTGCAACCTAGGTATTATCACATCACCCATAGAAGCACGGAATACATATGGCATTTGTAAGGTCTCCGTAGGACCGAATACATCGAATGTTACTTTATCCCATACAATTCCATCAGTGACTGAGACCGGTGAAATGTTAAGGGACTGGTCTCCTCATTTTAGACGAGGAGGAATGTGGGGCCAACACCCCGTCGACAAGTTCTGCAGCAGAACATTCTGGGAGGTGGTGGACATTAATCAAAAGAAAAAAAACAGTCACAAACCCAATCCACATGAACAGAAATACCATGGAAAACACCTGACATACGTCCAAGGTGGAACCAGCTAAGTGCGGATAAAACTGAAGACAACGAAGAATTGTCTGAAGAAAAATCTTGTTTGATATAGTAACCAGAAGCTGAAATAACGGAGGCTGGGATTCTGGATCTGAACATGAAGCTTGCAATCCCATCAGGGCTGTCTTTAGCGCTGGCGGTGCCCAGTGCGACAAGGTTAGTTAGTGCCCCCAATGACCACCTCCACCACAGATTATCTCACTAGCACCCTTTAACAGTGACAAAGTCTCCATAACCACTCTCAGATGCATTGGATTAGTTATATAGCATCACTCATACCAGTAAAGGATGTCAGAGCACTTTACCTCACACACACATTACACAATCAATACTACATGTGTAAATCAGTGTATAGGATATGTTACATATGCCAAAGGACTACAGGGTGTAGGAGTCACAGGTCATCCATACTGGTAGGCAGTATAGTTTAGGAGTGCTTGGTGTAGAGAAGCACAAACTCAGAATTGAAAAAGAAACAGCATAGTTGGGAGTTCTCTTTAATAAGAATCAATTTTTACCCAAATTGACCCTTTTTGCAACATTAATCTATGCTCTAATGTATACTTTGCAGAGTGTATGAAGTTCTATGATGAAAGTTAATAGCTCACTGTTCTATATTAGGACTTTAAGTTATAAATTGCAAGTTACAAAAGGATGTCTTAAAAGGAGTAGCCTGCTGACCTAAAGGCATATGCGCTCTGTAATCTGCAGGGTACACGTTCTTTGCAGCAGGCATATTAACCCTCTGCACTACCTTCACATAAGTCAAAATCCCAACTATACAAAACTCAGATCTCACCAGGAAGAACATTAACCATGGAAGTTATCTTGACATTTTTATGTTACCTGGTAATTTCTGGAGGAAAGGAACGCAACAGCAGATGCTTTAAAAATATAATAAACTTGCAAGCATGGTGCCCCCAGGAAGCCAGCACCTGGTGCGGTGGCACCAGTCACACCGCCCTAGAGCCAGCCCGACTCCCATAGAGAAAATCAAGCGGTGGATTAGAATAAACTATTTCCATTGTGGAGTGTGTAGAAGGTAAAACAGGTACCAGCCCAACTGAAGACTACATCCCCTTCCAGCAGCCGGGGAGAATCAGGAGGAACAGAACTCACAGGCTGTAAAGGAATATCCCGTCCTGTGACACCCCGAGGCATACTATTGAGTATTTGCCATATGATGTAACTTGACAGGTTTAATAGAAACAAAGCGATTATCTTTGTATCCAGGCATCTGAGATAAAAATCACAGTTCAGGTACCCTGAAGACCAAGCACTGGAGCAGGAGCACAGTAGGCGGTACCGAATTAGCTTGTACGCCACCTTTTCATGAACCAGATAACCAACTTTTGGGAGCCAGCCAGAAACCTGCATCAGAAATGTTGCTTTTTCAGGTAAAGGCGAGGGCAAATGGTTTTTGGCCAGAGGGTCAACACTTTGGTATCCTGTAAGACAGCACTGTGGTTATCTATGTCAAATGTTGCGGCAGCCGCCACAACATCTAGACCATCAAGGTCTTGAACAAACATCTTGATGCCAAAAAGCATTCCATACAGGGTCCGCCCACCCAGAGATCTTCTTGGGAGAGTATTAAGAGCACGTTGAACCCCATAAAGGTGAGTTAACCAGTCATGGCCTGTACCCAATACCCTTGCGGTTAAAGATTGCTTTAAGTCACGGTTCATCTGCTCCACAACAGAGTTGCCCTCGGGCCTGTATGGATACAAGAAATGCACCTGCACTCCCATGGACTTCATTGAAATACTGTAAGCCTTAGAGGCAAAAGCCATGCAAATCCTTCATAACAGTGCGAGCGTCAGAAGAGTGCTGCGGCCAAACCTAGAGGAACATAGTGCCCCCTTGATGCCCTGATTGTGCTCGTTTTCCCTTCTGTGCCCGTTTCCCGCCGCTGCGCCCCTGCGGCCCCGCCCCCTCACTGCCCATTCGCTGCCCCATTCCCTGCTCCTCCCTCCCACCTCCCCATTTATGGCGGCCGCTGCATGGTGAAGAGAGCGACCCCTGACCTTGACTGGTAGGTCGCTCCCCCACCACAGCTCCGTCTGTGTGCCCTGCTGCTGCCCCGGATTGTGCTCGTTTTTCCTTTCTGTGCCCCCCTTGCTGCCCCTGATTGTGCTCGTTTTTCCCTTCTGTGCCCCCTTGCTGCCCCTGATTGTGCTCGTTTTTCCTTTCTGTGCCCCCTTGCTGCCCCTGATTGTGCTCTGTTTTTCCCTTCTGTGCCCCCCTTGTGCCCCTGATTGTGCTCGTTTTTTCCTTTCTGTGCCCCCCTTGCTGCCCCTGATTGTGCTCGTTTTTCCTTTCTGTGCCCCCTTGCTGCCCTTGATTGTGCTCGTTTTTCCTTTCTGTGCCCCCTTGCTGCCCCTGATTATGCTCGTTTTTTTTCCTTTCTGTGCCCCCTTGATGCCCTGATTGTGCTCGTTTTCCCTTCTGTGCCTGTTTCCCGCCACTGCGCCCCTGCGGCCCCGCCCCCTCACTGCCCATTCGCTGCCCCATTCTCTGCTCCTCCCTCCCACCTCCCCATTTATGGCGGCCGCTGCGTGGTGAAGAGAGCGACCCCTGACCTTGACTGGTAGGTCGCTCCCCCACCACACAGCTCCGTCTGTGTGCCCTGCTGCTGCCCCTGATTGTGCTCGTTTTTCCTTTCTGTGCCCCCCCCTTGCTGCCCCCGATTGTGCTCGTTTTTCCTTTCTGTGCCCCCTTGCTGCCCCGGATTGTGCTCGTTTTTCCTTTCTGTGCCCCCCCTTGCTGCCCCTGATTGTGCTCGTTTTTCCTTTCTGTGCCCCCTTGCTGCCCCTGATTGTGCTCTTTTTTTTTCCTTTGTGCCCCCTTGATGCCCTGATTGTGCTTGTTTTCCCTTCTGTGCCTGTTTCCCGCCGCTGCGCCCCTGCGGCCCCACCCCCTCACTGCCCATTCGCTGCCCCATTCCCTGCTCCTCCCTCCCACCTCCCCATTTATGGCGGGCGCGCCTAAGGCAAGCCCGTCTGCGCCCGTCCGCGCCGTGACCGCGCCCAGCGCAAGACCCCCTGGTCCGGGCATCCCCCGCGCCTGCCACATCAACAGACGCCGATACGACGCCAGCACCCTCCACGCACTCAACCCCGGAAAAGATTACGCCTGCTACCAGGCCACCCCGAAGCGCACCCAAGGGCCCTTCACCTGCCGGAACTGCAGCTTCGCCAGCACCCGCCCCGCCAAACCACCGCCCAGGAAAGAACCCAACTACCTCAGATGCATCCTCCTCAACACCCGCTCCGCCCGCAAACACGCCATCGAACTCTGGGACCTTCTCGACTCAACCTCCCCAGACGTCGCATTCCTGACGGAGACCTGGCTGAATCCCGCTTCAGCCCCCGACATCGCCATTGCCATCCCGGACAGATACAAGATCACCCGCAGGGACCGCACCAACGGAGTCGGAGGAGGCATCGCCATCGTCCACAGGAACACCCTCAGAGTCTCAACCAACACCGACGACACCCTCAGCACCGCCGAACACATGCACTTCCAGATCCACACCGATCCCAACACCACCCTCAGAGGAACCCTCATCTACAGACCCCCGGACCCAGACCACAGTTCAGCGATTCCATCGCTGACTTCGTCAGCGCACACGCCATCGCCTCCACGGACTACATCCTCCTCGGGGACCTGAACTTCCACCTCGAGAACAACAAGGACACCAACTCCACCACCCTGATCGACAACCTCGCCACCCTCGGACTCAGACAGCTCGTGACTACACCCACCCACCCACGCCGCCGGCCACACGCTAGACTCCATCTTTTCCGCAAGCCCACACGTCTCCTTCAACCACACCTCCGAACCCCACTGGACTGACCACCACTGCATCCACTTCACCTACAGGAAGCCCACCACACACCACCGCACCGAACAAATGCCTCGCCGCTGCTGGAGCAGAGTCACGGAAGACCAGCTAACCACAACCCTCGCCCTGAGCCCACCCGCCGAACCCTCCGACCCCGACACCGCCGCCCGCAACCTCAGACAGTGGATCGACGACTGCGCCGACACCCTCGCCCCGCTCAAGAATCCGCCCAACAGCCACACCAGCAAGAAAGCCACCTGGTTCACCGAAGACCTCCAGGCCTCCAAACGAACATGCCGAAAACTGGAGAAGATCTGGCTCCACGAACGGACAGCGGACAGCTACGACGCCCACAAGAGCGCCACCCGCAGTCACCATCACCTCATCAGATCCGCCAAAAGGGCCTCACTCAAAGACCGCCTAGACAACAACGCACACAACAGCAAAGAGCTCTTCAACATCGTGAAGGAACTCTCCAACCCCAGCTCCAACACCAACGACATCCAGCCGTCGCGAGACCTGTGCGACTCACTGGCCACCTTCTTCCACCGCAAAATCGCCGACATCCACGACAGCTTCAACACCACGACCGCCCCGGCAACCACCGAGACCACTGCCCCCACAACCACCAACCGCCTGCTCTCCTGGACCAACATCAACAACGAGGACACCAGCGAGATCATGAACACCATCCACTCCGGTTCACCGCTAGACCCGTGCCCTCACCACATCTTCAACAAAGCCAGTACAGCCATCACGCCCCATCTCCGGAAAATAATCAACATCTCCTTCGAGACAGCAGCCTTCCCGGAAAGCTGGAAGCACGCCGAGATCACCGCCTTACTCAAGAAACCCAAGGCAGACCCCAAGGACCTCAAGAACTTCCGACCCATCTCTCTGCTCCCGTTCCCCGCGAAGGTCACCGAGAAAATAGTCAACAAACAACTGACCCGCTACCTTGAGGAGAACAACATCCTGGACCCTTCCCAGTCCGGCTTCCGCAGCAACCACAGCACCGAAACCGCCCTCATCGCCGCCACCGATGACATCAGGACCCTGCTAGACAACGGAGAAACAGCAGCCCTCATCCTCCTGGACCTATCAGCCGCCTTCGACACGGTCTGCCACCACACACTACGAACACGCCTTCACGACGCCGGGATCCAAGAGAAGGCCCTGGACTGGACCACATCCTTCCTTTCCGGCAGAACACAAAGCGTCCGCCTCGCCCCTTCCGATCCAAGGCCACCAAGATCATCGGCGGCGTACCCCAAGGCTCCTCCCTCAGCCCAACGCTGTTCAACATCTACATGGCACCCCTCGCCCACGGCGCCCGACAGCACAACCTCAACATCATCTCCTACACCGACGAGACCCAGCTGATCCTCTCCCTCACCAAAGACCCTCACACCGCCAAAGCCCACCTCCACGAAGGAATGAAGGCCGTCGCCGAATGGATGAGGACCAGCCGCCTGAAGCTGAACTCGGACAAGACGGAGGTCCTCATCCTTGGTTCCAACCCTTCAGCCTGGGACGACTCCTGGTGGCCAACATCACTGGGAACAGCCCCGCCACCCACCGACCACGTACGCAACCTAGGGGTCATCCTCGACCCCACCCTCTCCATGACTAAGCAGGTCAACGCCGTTTCCTCATCCTGCTTCAACATCCTCCGAATGCTCTGCAGGATCTTCAAGTGGATCCCCACCGAAACAAGAAAAACAGTCACCCAGGCCCTCGTCACCAGCAGGCTGGACTACGGAAACGCCCTCTACGCAGGTACGACGGCTAAGCTCCTGAGACGGCTGCAACGCATCCAGAACGCCTCTGCACGTCTTATCCTCGACATCCCCCGACGCAGCCACATCACACCCCACCTGAGACCTGCACTGGCTCCCTGTCAACAAGAGGATAACCTTCAAGCTCCTCACCCACGCACACAAAGCACTCCACAACTCCGGACCAGCCTACCTCAACAGACGACTCAGCTTCTACACCCCCACCCGCCAGCTCCGCTCGACCAGCCTCGCCACAGTCCCCCGCATCCGGAAAACAACCGCCGGCGGCAGATCCTTCTCCCACCTCGCCGCCAAGACCTGGAACACCCTCCCCACCAACCTCCGACAGACCCAAGACCTACTGGCCTTCAGAAGACTCCTCAAGACCTGGCTCTTCGATCAGTAGCAGCACCACCTCCCTCTTCCCCCAGCACCTTGAGACCCTCGCGGGTATGTAGTGCGCTTTATAAGTGACATGATTGATTGAATCCACTGCAACCCAAAATATATTTGAAAGCAGTATCTGACATTCAAGTACCACAATGATCAAGGGAAATGCAACCAAACGGATGATTAGAAATGAAAAGAGGAGTCTGCGGTGGACGCGAAACAGTAGAACTCCTAATTTGTTGACAACCATCACAACAAAGGACATTTGCAAGCCTGCTGGTACAAACAGACACCAATAGCATAAAAGAGAAACAGTAGCCGCTACACCAATGTGAGCAGAAGCCGTGCCTTTATGGGCGGTCACAATAAGACTATCTGCAGTTGGTTGGCAATCAAGCGAAAGAATAGAAACAAAAAGGAACTTTGTCAGTAGTCAACTGATAAGTATAGCGAGAAGAGAATCCTTGTGGAAAAGGAGTCCCTTCCCTAGAGACAGCGATAGCCACCAAAATGTCATCAATTTTTATCATGGAATGAGTAACAGCGGCTACTCTAACTGTGGCTACTGCAGATTTGGCTGCTTCATCAACATTCGAATTACCAACAGCGTGCGCTCCTGCATGCTGATGTCCCAATGCATGGACAGCATGTGTAAGGGGCAGGCGTTCCTTAAGGGTCACCACCCGAGCCCAAAGCATTTTATGCTTTATTGTGCTACCTTTAGAATCCCGAAAATCATTTTGTTTCCAAAAAAACAAAGTCATTGAAAGATTGTACACAGTAAAAAGAATCACAAACAAGGGTGGGTAATTCAGGATCAGCATATTCAAGAGCTAAAAGGAGTACTTTTAACTCAGCCAACTGGGCCATGCAGTCCCCAAGGGACTGCGTGTGTACCAAGGTAGAGTTAAAAACTCAATCGGTCATTGTACCTACGACAATAGCGCACGCTGCTGACTAAGCCTGCTTAGAACCAATGGCCGGTTGAGCCAAACCATCAGTGTAAATGAG
The DNA here is from genome assembly GCA_963921515.1 of Calotriton arnoldi. NCBI lineage: Eukaryota > Metazoa > Chordata > Amphibia > Caudata > Salamandridae > Calotriton > Calotriton arnoldi. The sequence goes on along the minus strand of CAWUFW010016636.1, from coordinate 235,841 downwards.
ACATTTGTACTCATCTAGAGGAGGAACAGAAGGGAGAGGGTGAACATGTTCCTACTGAAGGAATTCTTGTGTTTGCAAAGAAGGATCAAAAACAAAACTGCCATCAGCAGACGTCAATGACGTAGCCCATTGAATCCAACGAGGATGCAGAGCTTCAGAATTAGGGACACTAGCCTTTGTAACAGCCATCTGCACAGCAGTCAGAATCTTTTCAGTAGAAGAAAAACGCAACTCTGCAGGAGTATACAGATGTGATTTATAAGCAATTGGGTCTGTCACCCTCATTAAAAGTCACATAAGTGAAACCGATCGCTCCGGGCAGAATTTGGATGGCTAAATTTGTAGTATTCAATCTAGTTTGTAAGTACTGCGTCGCAAGTAAGTCAAAATGTAAAGCATGCAGAACTGCGGTGTGTTCCGGAAGCAAAGAGGAAGCAGAAAAGGATGGGTGCATCAAAACATAAAAGTTTGATACGCTGAGCATAGTCCGGAATACAAGTCCTGCCAAAATTCAGAAAACTAAGAAAAGACTGGAGTTTAAGGGTAGATTGAGGTTGCAAGTGTGCACATTTCTCCAAGAAATGGGGAGATAATCCAAGACCTTCATTGGTCAATTCATAGCCACAAAAACTGCTAAAAACGCAATATGCGATTTTGCAAAATTGAACTTTCAGCCTAGAGCAGCAAACCATGTGATGATGCGATCTACTCGCGCAAGATGAGGATTTAATTCATCACCCGTCAGGTATAGGTCATCAACATGGGAAAAAGCATCAGGATCAATTTCATTCAAAAGGGACAATACGTGCCGCAAAAACACCAGGCTATTCTTATACCCTATGGTCAATCTCACATAGCGCTTCTGGGATGCGGACAAGTCCCAGCTCTGAGGAGCTAGGTTATGACTAAAAAGCCATTTGAAATATCCAAAGTAGTCTTAAATCTTCTGTGTATGATATTATTGATTAATGCTGTACTAGGAGTGTTTTGCACTGCATAAGTACGGGATGACTATTCAAATGTCTATAATCCAAAACTATGCGATATGGACCATCAGGTTTTAAAACCAGAAAGAGGATTATTCATCGCAGAGAGTGTTCAATAACACCCGGATATTCCAATTGAGTTATAATCTTTAACGGACGCCTTTGCGTCACGTTTAATTGGATATTGAGGCTGTGGTTAAGGAATAGAGCGAACAGGCGCAAGGGAGAATCCTTATACCAACCAGCCTGGTTGGGGTTGTAAGGCAGGAAGTAGTGCCAGAGCCAACTCCAAAGCAGAGGCATTTTTAGTCTCATCAGGGACTTATTGCAAAAAGGATGCAATTATCACATCCTGGGGGGCACAATCTACCACCAACAAAATGTCATAAGACGTCAAGTTGTCCCAAAAAAATAGCATTTATGGTGCGCTTAGTCACCTTCAATCTAAATGTTTACACGAGAACGTCTATCAGGGGGAGCTACGCAGGTGTCTGCGGTTTCAACAGTACAAAGGTGTCAGTTGCTTTCGCCTCCAGAAACGGGTGGAGTGTGGCGCACTACTGTAATGTCCGCTGCACTGTCGAGGAGAGTCACCGCCCAACTCCTGTCCAGGAGGAGGGTTCTCACCGTCTGGGTGATATTTTGCTGTCAATGCAGCAACTTTTCTCTTCTGGAACGGGGCTCTATACAGAGATGGTTCCTCTTGACTTTCACATCAAAAGAACGCTGCAGGTCCCACTTGGGTTGCGTGGACTAGCCTTGTTTGCGGTCTTGCCGTCCTCCTCGGTCGTACTGTTGATCCGACTGTTCCTGAAAGGAACGAGGAGAATGAGGATCAGGAATCTGAAACCACTCAGGAGTTTTAATTTTAGAGCGATCACGTAAATCCTATCTACATTCAGAAGCGTCCGGTGGTGGTGACCCACCACAAGCCCTAGGCTCCTGTTGCTGCTTATTTTTGTCCCAGGTCTTCATAAGAAAGACTGGACTTCCCTCCTTTTCAGGAGGGGGTTTGAGTGGAAGGTCTAACCCCCAAATTATTGCATCCTGAGGACGTATAAACGTCAGCATTAATCGGCAAATCACGTTCACGATCAATGTCAGCCACCGCCGAAAGGCATCGACTAACCATTAAAGCAGCTGCTTCACCTTTATTAGAAAGACTCATTTGAGACTACTGGAAAAATACCCAATAGCTTCATCCCAAAATCCAGGGCAGGACCTGCCCCATGTTCATTCTGTTCTTGTTTGAGAACGATCAGAAGAAAGCTAATTGAGGGGGTGCCATAACAGAATGTATACACCAAAGCAAACACCATCCCCCAGGTGTTGCAGTCGGCCAAAGGAGGAATTAGACCACTTGGCAAGCACATAAGGATCCTGTGCTTCTCTACAGGACCCGCAAGAGGGAAAACTGCATCAAGCTGTTCAATTCTGTGAGAAATCCTCACGATTTTGAGGACGTTTGCCCATCACTGAACTAATAACGGGGCTAATCACAACACCTCCACCGTGCACAACCTGCACCAGAGGTGTAGCCCCAGGCAGAGCCACTAGAAAAGCACGAGCAACAAACTGGATCAGGTGTCTAAAAAGAAGAACCATCTGACCATAAAACAAGTGAACATCCGCCAAATTATCGTTAAGTTAATTAGGATGCAGAGAAAAGCTGGCAAAAACAGGCCATGTGGCCCCATCAATACTTAAGGGGCCCATACGAACAAAAGAAATAGGATGGGGTAGGGCACCATTAAACCAAATCTAGTGCCCCCAGGCCGTAAGAGGAACTTCAACAAGCGCATAAGGGCGATAAGGTGCCAGAACAGCGGCAGGAGTATAAGCATCGGAAAGAATGATCATTCACATCCCCAGCTGGATGTGTAACTGCAGAGTAAAACTTTGAAACGGTACGCAGGATCCGCTTCGACTACAAAAACTGGAGACCCCGAATTGGGGACTCCATGCTGCAACAAATGTTAATACCCATAGCATGACAATAATCCGGAATAGCAATTGGCTGAGCCATCACTGAAAGACAAGGGAAACAAACAATAGCAAAAAACAGATCAAAAACCTTTTAAACTTAAAGCTTGAAAAACCCTACAGCAATAGGTGATTCCTTAAAATTGAGGAGGCAAAGTCCTCCCACCACAGACTTCTCCGGGAAACTGTGCGAGGGCATCTTGGACAAGCACAAGCGCTACTCAGGGGTCCCGTGAATAAGTACCAGACCAAACATTGGCGGCACCACGTTGCAGGGATTCTGCGGAGTCACAGAACTATGCATGGGATCATAGAACCTTAACAGGCAGGGACTGAGTCATCCTACCACCTGACTATCCATAAGACTGGGACCAACTAGCTACAGTGTCTCACTTACCCTCCTACTCACTCAGAGCAACAAGTGATTAGACACCCCAGAACCCAACACTTCTGATCCTCTCAGGAATCGCGGTACAGGACACACCCTTTCGCTCTCACACCCTTACTAGTCCACAATAAGTTCTGACAGACACGAGGAAAGTTTAAAATGTTTATTTGAACTATTGTGCTCTAGTATGCAGTATAGTTGCCACAACAAGTAGCAAAATGCCTACTACAAATACGGTCAGCATAGCAAGTAGTCCGTAAGTCATAAACGGGGCTGTCATAAGACAGTGTAGCCTAACCTCCCTTCCATTCTACAGAAGCAAAATGATCATACATCAAAAGATCTCTGGGTGTTAGCAGCAGACCCCGTACCTTGGCACCCGAGATGTAGAACTTTCATCTGTTCCCTGGAAAGGTCTCTCTCCAAGTGTGTTACCTATCTGTGCATAACTAGGAGAAAAGTATGTGTTCCTAAACAGCTGCATTTGCATATTTTGTCTCGGTGCTAGGGCCTGACCTGAACAGAACACGGGGCATCTATGTTTGACTTTGTCTACGTGTTCATACTAAATCCAGGAAAGAACAGAACACAAAGACAGCGTGTTCTGTGTGAAAATGTAGTGCAGCATAAAGCAAAAGGTGTTTGTAGAGTAACGTGCACAAAGCAGAGAACAGTCTGCAACTTGCCCATGCTAACATAGGAAAAACGACAATGAGCCTGCACAGGACATATGACAACTGCCTGTAATATTTGAAAAAGTTTTGAAGAGCGCTGGAGTAAAGACCTGCTTTGTTGTAAGGTTTTAAATCAGAACAGTTCAAAATGTCTTTAATCTCAGCATCCAGGCAAGGTCTCATTTTTTCCAGGCATCACCCTTGGATGTCTCCAACTGTTCCAGCTGCTGTTGTGGTACCAGGTACATTTTCTGTGCATTATTCATCAGTTACCAGTTAGGAGGCTGGTAATAAGCAGTATAGCTATGTCCAACAAAGAACCTATAAAACCTACCGACTGCTTTACCAGTTTCTTCTTAGAAATGAGAAGCCCTTTTATTACAGAGCTTTTTGACAAGGTGGGACTTCTTCAAAAAACAGACCTAGCGCCTTGATAAAGGGACATTACCTTTTAGAGTGTTTATGGAGATTTCTGAACTGGCCGGCACTAAATCGTCCGAAGCCGCACACAGGATGGCCTTTCTTTGCGGTGACTAGCCTTTTTAGGAGGGCCAGATTAAGGCGTAGATGCGCCCATATGGTCAAACCGGATATTATAAGGTCTAGAGTAAATGTTACGGGAGTCCAACGATTCTTTTTATAGGCTTTGGGCTTGATTTTAAGTGTGCAAGCGACAGGGAGATCAGGTGGTAAAATCTCAGTACGCAGTCTGTAGTCTTCTAGAGTACTGGGTTTTAAGTCTACCAGTAAGTAACCTTAGGGTTTCTCAGGAACGTTGTTAAAGGCTTCCAAGAAAAACAGTTTCCAGGGTACATCTGTTTAGCAATAACTGATATCGGTTTGTCTCGGGGGGGGGGGTTTAGATAAAACCAGGTATGAGGAATTGAATGCTCTTACCCTTGTAAAACAAGTACTGAACGATGTAACATCTGCTTAGATTGCGATGGTGTGAATATTGATCAAAAGCTTTATCTATCTCATGGCGATTCCCACCTTCTCTCATAAGGTAGTCTCCAATCACAATGTTTACAAGGCCTGTAGGTAACAATGCATCGTCGTTAAGATTCGGTATGCCTTCTATAAATTTGATGTGGGAGTCTCTTAGGGATAGTTCAGTATAAAGATCTTGCCAACACAAATAAAATCCAATATTATTAGGGGTCTGGGATAAAACACTGGGAGCATTTTCTAATGGTTTCTTTATAAAATAGCTTTTACCACAATTTGAGGGACCTGCTAAAACACAAGAGAATGGGTGCTGAAACCTGGTGTCTGTAGTCGGGGTTGCGAGACTAATGTACCTTCAATAATTGTATGGTAGGGTTTTGTAGTCTTCAGTCAGAACCCTTTTATCAAACACTAGATGCAAGGTTTTATTCAGTGGCTGGGTTGTAATTTTCCACCGCTTTTTGGACCGAACTAGGTTAGGTTGTTTTACAACAATTGTTTTATCGTTTTCACAGTTCGAGGTAGAGTATTAGTTCACCAGATCCTTTAGACTGTCAAAATTGATTGGCGAAGTTTACATTTATGGTGATGCCTTTGACTCCTATACATACAGCATTGTTAGAAGTTCTATAAGAATACATTTTGGGCCTGGATGGTGTGAACTGGACTATGTACTCATCCATTTCTAGCTCGCTGGTCAAATCGCCAAGTTGGGGGCGGATCTTCATCTCCTAATTTGCTCATAAAAATAACAGTCTGTATCGTGATACAGATACCATTCCTGATGTTTTCCATCACATTGTAAAGCTCTAAACTAGCACGAGCGGTTGTGAAACAGGCTATGAAGATGTTTATATTGTTACAACTTGTGTGGTACTCTTATTTCGAACAGCGCTGTGGTATCGTCATCGATCACTCAACTGGACACCTCGTTACAAAGCGCAAAAATATACTTAAACAGTCAGGATTTGTGATGATGGTCGGGTTAGACAAGTTTGTATGCTGTGCGAATTTTACCCATATGGAATAGAGGCACAGCTTGGCGAACTTGTCTGGCGGGGTGCACTTGGATGAACTCTGGTCTCAAGCACATACCCTAGTGAGCGTAGTAATCAGATGTATTTTTGCTTTGAGACCTTGTTAATGCACTATTCTGGAAACTCTGATGCCTCCTGCTTGTCTGAGAAATAAGTCAATATACTCAGAAAAGAGGTGGGTTGTCATCCCCTCAAAGTGCCAGATTGTGTATTTTTCCAAGTCAGTATCCTATCTCTAGGGCTGCATGTACCTCAATGCTACACTAGGTTCTGGTGAGAACCCTTTGCTCAGTGTGTCAGTCGTTCGTCTCTTTACTTCCAGTGCATGTTCGACACAGGGGGAACATTAGCTTACCATACACTCTGTATGGTAGTACGGGGAAGTAAAGCCTCCAGAGTGGGTAGACTTGACATTTAACTAACCCAAAGTATTAGTCTATGGCTTTAAAGTCCCTGTAAACATGATAGTGGGAGGGTCAAAGAGGCATAATTTCATCTTGTTCACAAATGGGTACAGACAGTAACGTATTTTCTCACCTTCGCCCACTGCCCTGTACAACTGTTTAGCGTTTGTACGACCCCCAAATAAAGCATTGCGGGGCCAAAGATTCAGGTAACTCATTGCACTTAATGAAGGAGCAGAGTTCCGCATCTGATAACATATCTAGCCACTCATGCTCCCTGAGGCATCTCAGAACAGAGCCACAGTTTTCAACCTATCGAGCCTTTAACAGTACACCTGTGCAAGTGTACCTAACAGCTTATACTTGTGGGGTTTGCATCTTTTCAGGACAACCGTGGGAAAAGCATCCGTTATATTCAAAGGCCGTTGGCATGCGTCAATTACAGTGTACCCATCTAGGAAATAAGGGCCCACACGGTAGTCACCACCCTGTAAGGCGGGTTGGATGAAGATGTTTTCCTTGTCAGAGACGTACATGAGCCACTGAATATAGGTGGTAGAATAACACTTCTGTTTACCGTTAGAGGTCGGGTGACACTAGAGCTATGCTTTCAGGTTGTAAAAACATGTGTTTGTATATAGACATGGAAGCCAGCGTGACTGGTTGTAAAGGGTCGATGTACTTCATGGATTGTCATCTTGGCGGTATTGGGTTTCAGAACCTTTGTTTTATCATCTCAAAGTCTGAAGAGATGGCAAGCTTTTCTCAAGATCATTAGATCTGCTTGACAGTAAGCTTTCAACTTGGTTTGAAAATGACTTCGCGGTTTTCACCATACCACTGTAGAAAACTCTAATAAGACATCATATAAATCAACACCATAGCTGTTGGGCAGAGGCATGGGAACCTCAATTCTGATTCGCCCATGTGTTAAAGTGGGGGAAATAACCTTCACAACCTGGCTATTGGCAACATGCTCAATTTCTTGGGCAGAAAATTCAAAGTATCTATGAACATATATGTAAAGGTGCAGCCATTAGCAGCATCAGTTGGGTGAGGAGTTCTACAGGCATCTTTTCACAAATCATATTTTGCTAAATAAAGAACACGTCATACGATTGAGTTATGGGCCATCAGGGGATACCCTTTGAATTTTGTCTGAATTAATGTGGTAAGGAATAAGTTCACTAGAAGGGACTTCAAACTCAGTTTTCATCTGAACTTAGATGGTGCGTGAAAATATAGTTAGGCTGGTGCACTCAGTTCTCACACTATCGAACACTATGTGGTCTTCTGTTTTGATCTGGGGCTGGCATTTATTCCTGTAACACGTGTTCTGTTCCCAATAGATAAGACACCTTAAACTGGGGGCATTTCATACCTTTGCATTCGTGATCAGCTGCTGTGTAGCGCCCGCACCCTGTAGTCTGTTTTAGGGATGCATTGAATAACCCCGGTGTCTGCTCAAGCAGTTTTGCAAGCGACAGAATAGATTACATCTAGGACAGATCACCTTCTGATCAGCAACTACGATACAGCCGTCCCTTGGACACATTTTACAATGCATTTCACACTGATGAGCTGTCTGTATTGTAGATGTGGTCGCAATGGGTGCACACGTACTTGATCCTTAAGGGGTTTTCTAGGAGCCAAGAGACCATAAGTGATTTTCATGATGGAGAATGTAAACAATCTTACTTTTCACAGGCTCTCCAGATGTGAAGTACTTCCAGGATCCGTTGTAGTAAAGAACTTTTACATGTGATGGCAAAATAGTTCTCAAAAAGACAGTTCTCCAAAACCTACCAATCTGTTGGAAGGTATTTCAAGGGCAGCATGGGCTTCAACTGCTCTAGACAGGACGACCGCATCGGTAGTGCTGCGATCCATTAGTAACCCAGCTTTGCTAGCTGCCAGACACGTGTTTGTTGCGCCGGTGGTAAAGTTGAGCAACCACCGATTTATTGTAAAAGATACTCTTCAAAGGTCTGAAAATGCCCCCCTGGTGACCCCGAACAAGGTGGGTCACTATTCAAAAGTTACCAAATGCGGTTATGTCTGCTTTACTCTGTAAACGTTTTGAGAGGTTTTCTAAAAATTCCACAGTGTCAAACATCACAGGGCGCGTGCCCGGTGAACAAGGGGCTGTCAATACCCTGCCAGTGCAAGCGGAGCTGAAAGAAATCATTCGGCCCCACATTATGTAACAACGCTCTACGAGCATTTGTACAGCCTGGTAAATAGCTGAAAAACAAAAACCACACAAGATGGACGGAATGCTGCACATTGGCAAACATTCACCCCCAGTCACAGATCTGGGTTTAATCCATCGTTATTTTGCTTCACCACGCCACCCCAGTTCAGACATAGCCATATGCAAATCAGTCTTGACCCTGTGCCTCATGGCAACAGTCCAGACCGAACTGCCAAGCCATGTCTTCCCTGGACCAGAATCAAGCATCCTAGGACCGGTTTCAGGCTATCAGCCTTCATCAGCCAAGATCGCTCGACTCCAGTGGCGTAGTAAGCACGGGACCCACGTCTGGGCATACCCTTCCCACTTAGGGCGAAATGAAAAACACACAAGATGATGGACGGAATGCTGCACATTGGCAAACATTCACCCCCAGTCACAGATCTGGGTTTAATCCATCGTTATTTTGCTTCACCACGCCACCCCAGTTCAGACATAGCCATATGCAAATCAGTCTTGACCCTGTGCCTCATGGCAACAGTCCAGACCGAACTGCCAAGCCATGTCTTCCCTGGACCAGAATCAAGCATCCTAGGACCGGTTTCAGGCTATCAGCCTTCAACAGCCAGGATAGCTTGACTCCAGTGGCGTAGTGAGCACGGGACCCACGTCTGGATTATCTCCAATTGTACAGCCCCCAAAGATTTATTCCCAGTTTGTCTTCCACAGAAGACAACCTAGTGCAGGTATTTCATATATGATCCTAAAAACAGAAAAAGGGAGAAAGAGGGACGAAGCTAGGTCCACCCTCCTAATGCAATAGTAGACCTACAAAACCGGTATGACCGGATAGGGACCTAGCTGGGGTGTAGACTTTCCACTCAAATGTGAGCTTGAAAATCTTGAGGAAGGAAAGCTTTCCTTTCTTGAGTCCCCTCACTCACCAGGGTTTCCCCATGGTGACATGCTTCATCATAGGGGCCATCTCAACCCGCTGCGGGCTGAGGCGTGCTACGACTTGCGATGAGACGTAGGAGCACTAATCGTGAAGAGCTATGTGTAGTGCAGTGATGTGGTGGAGTGGAGTTAATTAAAAAGTACCTAACTAGTGGGCAGGTTCACTAGAGACTAACCCCAACTTTTAATAGACCGACTAGGAGCCTGAATAAAGTTTTTTCTGCCCACTAGTTAGGTACTTTGGAAACGTTACATTGACGATGTTTTCATAATATGGAGAGGCAATGAAGCGGAAGCAAGAGACTTTATTAACTGGCTAAACCTGCAAGACCCTTTTTTAAAATTCACTTTCACCATGAGCAGATCTCAAATGGTTTTCCTTGATTTGAATATCAAAGCCCACAATGGTCTCTTAACTACAACTCATTTCAAACCTACAGCCAGAAACTGTCTCCTAATATTTGACAGTTTCCACCCAAGACATTTGAAAGAGAATCTTCCCTTCGGACAATTTTTGCGCCTAAGACGTAACTGTACTGAAAGGGATGATTACAATATTCAAGCGAGAGACCTGGCAGACAAGCTTATAGCAAGGAAATATCCTAGACAGTTTCCAAAGCCAAAAAAAGAGCCCTGAATAATCACAGATAGGCCCTCCTTGAACCTAGACAATCAGCAATGAAAGAGAAACGACCAATATGTATAACTCCCTACAACGTTGCATCCAATAAAGTAATGAAAATAGTGAACAAACATTGGAGGACACTCAATAGTGGTGATTTAAACATACCGAAACCTATGTTCAGTCACAAAAAAGGCAAAAACCTGAGAAACCATTTTGTCCACACACGCCCAAGAAATATGGGAAAATCAGATGGACTACAAAAGGTGTTCCAACCATTACCAGAAGGACACTATCCCTGTAACAATTGCAGCGTTTGCCATCTGACTGCTGCCACTAAGAAAGTGGAATTCAACAACAATATGACCTGGGAACTACGGAACTTCACTAACTGAAACACCACAGGAGTCGTATACCTGATTACCTGTATATGTAATCTACACTATGTTGGTATGACTACCAGAAAAGTCAGTACCCGAATAGTGGAACACCGTAGCAATATAAGATGTCAGAGGGCCACCACAAAAATGACTTCTCACTTTATAGAAACTAAGCACACACCCAACGACATGAAGTGGGTGGTCTTAGAACACAAAGTATAGTGAGAACCAAGAAAAGAGACTCCATGAGAAAGAACAACGTTGGGTTTTCAAACTACGGGCAGACAGTCGGGGCCTGAACGACAATGTCCCGTGGGGCCAATTTATATAATGACTCACACCTCAGTTTGTCTTTCGCCCAGAATATTTACTCTTGTACTGAATTCTCTAGCTGTTGAAAAAACACCTAACAGATTATCCTGTGTTTAATAAACACACCATATATGGATACTGACAAATCACAGGTTGTGCGGCATACCCCCGGTCGAGAACCTGTATTTGTTTAGGTACCATCAACTCTGTGGCATTACACACCAATTATCTCTTAGGCAATAATGACATTTTGTATAAACTTCATATCTCTGGTCCATCATCAACAGAGGCCGTTTATTATTAATTCAGCACCTCCAACAGGTCTCTCACGTTTTTCTTTGGCAGTAATCCGGCAACTTTTAAATTATGCCCCACCAAAACTAAACACAGCAACCTTTCACGATCGCTCACGACCAAATGTTGAATGCGGACGGGATATCACTTGTCCCAACCACTGTTTTGTGTTTTTTCTGTTTATGTCTTCATGTAATTGGTTATTAATGAATAGTACGTTCCTTTGTCCCATCTTCATACATGAAGTAAAGTTTTTTCACTCCCAACAGGGCTACGCCATTAGCACGTTACAGGACGGCCATTTTGGAAGGTTTGCACTCTAGTCATCCTAGCATGACTAGACGGAAACACTTCCTTTTAACCCAGCTCCCTAGTGAGACACGCCAATATGCGGTCTCGAGGGAGAATTTTGCTAGGTCTACTGACCGAGAGGTTATCACACAAGTGGATTGTTTTTCAGGTTGTATACGGAACCGAGCACGCTGCGGGGATTGCCCTCGGCGCGTTCGGCATTCTTCTGCATCTTTTGATTCGAACACGATCCTCGATCGTAAAACGACAACTTACGTTTCTCCTTCGTTTTTCGTTTTCTAGAGTTCCAGTTGGAACCCTCTCACCCCGGTGAGACCATGAGGCACATTGTTGCTTAAAATACAGTATGTTGTTTATGTTATATGTAATGTCTATATGTTTGTCATGTCCACGGTGTAGTTACTAGGTGCATATTTTAACCCCTCTTTATTTTTAAAAAAATGCCTTAATTCCACCATAACTTTAGGCAAGCATGTTAATCTGCAGCTCTGCATGGTGTTTCACATTTTGGCAGTTTGAAAGCATGCATCGCAAGGAGCCCTTGAGTATTACGCTTTATTCCACCCACCCCCAAGAGGGGGTAGGGTTACATTAACCATTGTTCTTTCTCTATTCCTTTTACAGATACTACGGGACTATTATGTACCCAAAACCAAAGGACAAATAGGTGGTGGGGTTTAGAATGCGCAATATGGTTTACCCTAATATTATTCAAAGCCCATCATCCATTAGACTGCTCTTAAGGACATCAAACAACGACCACCTGACGTTGTTAAATAGGTGAAGACAATGTCAACACACATATAAAGTCAAACAGAATAAATGTCCTGAGCAATATTCCTATTTGCACCATCAATAAATCCACAATGGTCTTCTTCAGTGTTCTTCTCAATTTATTTTTCAAATCAGATGAGTATTTCAATTTTCATTTTCATTGTTTCCACAACTGATAGCCACACAAATGCCAACACGTGTTTCGTCTTATATGGGCTTTCACCCAAGACTTCCTCAGGGCTATAATAAACAGATATAGAAGACCTCATTATACTCAAAATGAAACAAATTAACTATAATCATCACCACTATCACCCAAGATAGTGAGACAGCAAAAAAGTGAATAGAAAAGGATAAAGAAAAACCAAACCACCCTAACGTAAATATTAAATCAACTTAACTACAAATTCCATGTGAAAAAGGTGAAACCAAAATTACACCCACAAGGCAAAGAGCATAACACAAAAAACAAAAGAAATAAATCATCAAAAGTGTATAAAGATCATAGAGAAATCAACACAGAAATAAAACCAACCAATAATCCCATTGTGCAAATAAAGAGTTCGGTGTGTCGCATAATAAGGACTCACCACGGTCACTTATTATCCAAATGAATTAGAAACCGGGATATCTGCTTATAAACGAGATACAGCACTTACAACAATTAAAAACCCTGCAAAAAAACAAAATCAATGCAATATTTAATAATATTTAATAATTACCCCTAAATTGCAAACAACCAACTTTCAGTTACTGACCACGAATAAGAAAAAAGGAAGAAAAAGACTCAGGCTTACCAAAAAGAAATATCATTCTTTTAGAAGCCATTCCAAACGTTCCAGCAGTGACAATCTTATCAGTATGTTGCAGACACGTAAAATATACAGTATTCTAAAACGCCAAAAATGCAAACTGTTACTTCATATGTTTAAAAATGCTCCTAAAATATCCTAACAGAGCCAAATGTTTTATACAATCCTAAAGCATCTGCTATAAGGCACCCAAAATTATTGAGATATAAAGTTAAGAACTTATCTAGCAACAAATATCTGCGCTAAACACTGCTATAGCGCAGAATTAGACATGTAACTTATAGTAACTACTAACGAATATTCACTGGCAATTCGTCTTTATCAGCCAGTATACTTCCGTATCTAAAGTTCACCTTATATCACACCGAGCCATATATATGCGTATTACTAATCCACTAAGACCCGCTACCGGCAACTAAGTTACCCAGACAGTCCACAGCGCAGTCTGTGTTCACAATTTAAGTCGTAACCCCAGTCTCAAACCTTTTTAAGAGATCTCAAAGTTCTTTTTAAAAAAATAACCACTAACCATTTTATAAATCCAGAACTTTAAAACAAAAAAGAAAAGACTAAAATTCTAACCACAAATCCATCCCGATCTTCCCGTATAAAGAAGAAAAAGAAATCAGTTTCACGGAGAGTACTCCGTCTAGAAGTCGGCGTTCAGCTCAGGCGCCATCTTGAAATGTCTATATATATATATATATATATATATATATATATATATATAGACTCACTAATGTGCACAAACGACGGACTATTACATGTCGTCGTCAACCAACTAGCAAATAAAGCGCCATTTTAAAGTGGAGGATAAAAACCAAAACTTTAAAAGTCCATCGTGTCAATGGTACCAACTATCCCTAATATATGCGTACATACGCAAAATTAGCAACAACCTTTTAGAAAAGAATCACCAAGGTTGTAACATTACTTTCGTATTTCTTTTACAGGAACCCAAATCCATAATAACAAGCAAAGTAATTCCTTTTTAGTCCAGCGTACATAATACCAGCTGTCCCTAATAGGTGCATGCAAACATAAAGATCACTGCAACCTTTCAGGAATAATGCCCCCAATTGATTACGTATTTTATTAATTTTAATACCTGACCCCAGATCAATAGTAACGAGCTATCTCTATTTAAGATACTAGTGCCAATACTGTGCATACTATATCTCCTTCAGTAATTAAAAAGAATTAGATACTGTGACACTAATATAGTGAGGAAAGAGAGGGGGTGAATAATATAAAAAAGAGGAAAAGTGTAACATGATTCCTACTCCAATTCCCAAGACCATAAACAACATTTGTACAAATCTCCACATCAGTGTTTTATCAGATTACCCACATTAAGTTCTCTTTTTAGATTCATATGAATATAATACTGACAAACATAGTACAAATATGGGATAAGTGCAGACACTATCAATAAAGAACAATTCGAATATAAACAGTATAATTGTAACACAATTACATTTTCAAACAAATGTCATATGACAAATTTCTAGAAGTTACTTTTCATCCATACAGCAGACACATTGAATATGAACATAAGGTACACCTCATCTGCGAGGCTGATTCTAAGTGCCAAGAAAGTACTGAAGTTCTGAATCAATATTAATGCCTTGCCCAACCGCATGTAATTTTAAAATCCAGCGTGCTTCCCGTTGGCGTAATCTAAGCTCTCTATTTCCACCCCTGATGTCATTTGATTTTCAAGCTCACATTTGAGTGGAAAGTCTACACCCCAGCTAGGTCCCTATCCGGTCATACCGGTTTTGTAGGTCATATATGATCCTAATACAGCTTTTTGGGCTCAAGACCCATATTACGGGCATTATCTGCAACAGTAGAGGAGGGGCTTGTATTACCCTGAATCTCCCAGTGAGTCGCTCTAAGACTACCACCACTAACAGCTCTGAAGGTATAGAATTGTGGGGTCAAAAAAAGCGATTCCTAATCTGAACAGCCAGCAGAGTATCCGCCAGCTGCTCTCGAGGATGTCTCACCACTATACGGTTTCAAAGCTCCGATTATCACCATCGCTCCATCCTGTACTGCTGTACACTGGACGTGGGGCTGGTGGAATTGTAGGCCCCTCGAGGTGTAAACAGTGATATAGGATATGGTGAATTTAAATGTTGGTCATACTAGCTCTGAGCGGCAGAGGTGTAAGAAGCGCTTGGGCTGGGAACACATTGCTGTTGCCCCTCAGGGTCTACATCAGAAGGAACACTGAGCGGCTGTGGTGCCGGCTAGTGTTTCAAAACTCGCTGGTACCCCTGGCAGGCCCTTGAGAAACCTTATACCTACATAAGATGTGGCCGTTTGGGAATTCTAGTTTTCAATCTCTTGATCAACAAGGGTTTGTGAGAATTTTGTAAGAGGTTGCGGCTCACCAGTTAGCCCCCTGAGTAGTCCAATATATTCAGAATACGGGTCAGGATCGGGATACTTTTCAAGCCCTTTGTCCCAAAGGCTATGTGAGAGGTTTATAGTCTGTTTTAGGGATGGTCTGGGGTGCACATCGACATTCATCCTCTCAGACAATGAAAATTTACCTACATGAAGATTATGGGGACACAGCTGTGCAGTAACAGATCTATAGGGATGGTTTGTAGGTTCGGGACAGTGGGTTTCTTCAAGGAAAGGCGACTCAATTTTGGTTTGTTTAGCTTCCGCTCTACTTCCTGGTTTTTACATGACCCTGGCAATTGTGTGTTTGTGCCTGAAGTGTGCACCCTTTGAGGTGTACACTTCTAGCCACAAACTGCCTTTCTGTATTCGTGTTCGCCACACTTGTTGTGCTGGTAAAGCAGTATAGGGTTTAGAGTAATAAGTGTCTAAGACCTGTTTTCAGAGTCGGCACATCTCACAATTGCTGGAGCAGGGGCATTTTGATGGATCTGTGTGATGTCCTTCAAAGGCGTTGAAGTGTGCTTACCCTTTTGTGGTACTCTGGCGCCAGTCTTGTGTTGGCTATGGCGGAAAAAAAAAAAAGTGTAAAAAAAAAAAGCCTAAAGACTCTTTACAACCTTATAATTGAAACCGCCTGTCTAACTATTGCTTTACATTTTTTATAGACCTTACTAGATGCTGGAGGGACACTGCCGGAGAAAAAATACATTAGCGTCCTTTTGGCTCTACATTTTTGTAACACCTGCTTAGCCCCTGTGTGGGAACCCTCTTTACAGCTGGTCCGTCTGTAGGCCCCAAGGCTTTTTTAGAACGATGTCGCAAACTTTCAAGGACTCGCTGAGGCTCCAGCTAACACTTGATGGAGGGTCTAACTTTTGCTGAGGTCTTGCATAAATGTAAGCTTTCAGGGGAACTTTTAAGCAAGAAAAAAAAAACCTGTTACTTTTCCAATACAATACACCAATTTAGCACACTGGAGTCTTGGGGGTTTTGGATTGCATGGGTTAATCGTGACATTTATACAAGCCCAAGCCATATTCACCTGTAATAACAGGGTTATGCTGACCGATGCATCTTTAGACTAAGATTGGTTTTAACGTTTCAACAGCTATCTGTACTTCCGCTTCATTACCTGAAAAAACAATACTTTAAACAAAAAACAAAAACAAAAAATCTGCAGTGTTGAGACTAAGGTTAGCAAACCATCTCAGAACTATAGCACTCTAAATCTGTATGTACCTTGCTAAAATTCAACCGTTCCATTGTGGTTCCATGCTGATCCTGCGCGCAGAGCAAACAGATTTGATTAAAAAAAACACGTCATAGTTGGAGTGATTTTAAAAAACAAATTTTGTAAAGTTAATGGAATATCCATTCTTATTGAACTTTGTAGCACAAAGGGCTAATTAAGACATGGGGCTTTGAAATGCAGAGAAAATGCTCATAACACTGACAGAGGGCACTGAGCCATGACGGATATGTACATTTTAGGAAATTGAAAAAGAAAAATGATGGACTAGGGAAAAATAAGGAATTACAAATAGAAAAAGTGAGCACGAGAGAAAAACAAGCAAGAATGAAAAAATAAGCATGAGAAAGCTAGAGAGGTAGAACGAGTAAAGAACAGGTGGAGTTGGCAAGTGTTATAGAAATAAGAAAGAAAAGGTGTACGGTAAGATAGAACAGTGAAAGGAAGAAATGTTGAAAAAGTACATGTAAGGATGGAATGGTGAAATGAATAGATAAAAATGTGAAAGAAGCAAAGGGTGCAGGGATCAATAGGTGAAAGTTCAAAGATGGAAGAATAGACGAATAGACAGCTGGGTGAAAGGATGGAGGAAGGAAGAGTGGATGAATGTGTGGACAGAAGAATGGATACGGGACAGAAAAATGGATAGAAGAGTGAAGTCATGGAGAGGTGGGCATATGAATGAAAATGTAAGGATGAATGTAAATATAGATGGAACGAGAATGACATTACATAATTGTTCAAAGAATATTAGAACTAAATCAAAAGTTTAGATCAGTTTTCTTCTCCACCCTTTGACCCTTCGGTCCTGTTGCTCAGGGGCTTTTTGAAAGCACATTCAAAGCATGCTGCCAACCTTTACCCCCTGGCAAACCCTTGGCTTAAACCGCATTGTGTGAAAATGCAGATTACTACGCAGCCTCCTAAGCAACTTTAACACATTGAAAACAAACTAAATGCTCCATCTAACATGTTTTAAAACGCAGAAATGGTGAAATGCAATACTTTTTAAAGGAAAGCATGTAAATGCAGGAATGTTAGCATTGTTTATACCTGCAATAGAAGTCATCCTTGTTCGCACTGCTCCCCGCACTGCATCTCATAACTTGCTCCATGGTTCTTGCTTCCCTCAGGCCACAGACTTAAATTAGGCCTTTTGCTGCTGCTGGTGTGTGGGGGCCCTTTGGGACGGCATTTTATACTTCGAGCTTGATAATTATGCACATGCAGAGATGGCTGAGGTGGAGCATCCATCTGCATTCGGGTTCCATTTCATAGCAGATCTCTTCCCAAGTGTCTGTGTGTGAGGGTCCTTTGGGATAACAATTTATACTTCGAGCTTGCTAATTATGCGATGGGGGCACTTTGGGGAGTTGCAGAGTACTAGCCATCTGCATATGGGTCCAATTCATAGCACTCTTGACTCAATTATGAATTTACCACACGTTTCTAACAAAAGACCTTTTTAAGTCAAATATGAACTGTCCAAGATAAGACATGGCCTAGGGAGACATGGGGGCTGGGTTACGCCTGTGGATCTCCCGAGAGAGCCTCTCATTGAGGAGCCCTCCATTTGTCAGTAATATATTATGACTGTCTGAACATGCCTGGGCTTGCTTGGTTAGAGACTCATACTTTGCACCCCACCTCCCCCCAACAGTTTTGCAAATTTACCTGCGACAAAGCCCTAGACACTGCACCTTGGGAACCGTTTCTGTTATGACAGCATCCTAAACACGTGATAGAACCATGAGCATGTGACTAACACGTGACCGGGGTGATGTCAACACATGACCCAACACTGTCACATGACCCCTGGAAGTTATGCCATTGCTGGGGAGGGACCCCAGGGGCCCGGTAGCCCTGGTAATGGAAGCGATGTCACTTTCGGGACAACTGTCATTTTGTATGATGGCAGAAGGTATCCCTCCCTTCTACTTAAGAGCTACTTATATTCAATTAAATTAATCTCTAGCTTCTAATACTAGTTTGAATTAGTGACATCATTGCAAGATTAGATTTGTGGCCACCATATGCTAGATTATGGGCATTGATTACCTCAGTTCGGCAGTTAAAAAATGCTTTGTCAATGTGGAATGCTTCTACATGGTTAATACGCAATAGCCATAGCTGGAGTGCCTTTGATACCAAGGTAATCATATTTGTAATAAGTCTTTCCAGTGCTGCATCATTGACTCAAATTTCAGCTTTAAATATATTGTGAACATTTACCTATTTTTCTCCAAACGTCAGCTAATGAGTTCTTAAAATACATAAGTTGTCTCATTTACATGTTTTTTTAATTTTGGGATACATGTAATAATTCACCCAAACAAAGCTTTTAATTTTTACAGAGCCACACAGGAGAGTTTTACAGGTCACTGGAGATCTACCAGTAGCTCACAGGTTACTAGTTGGTGAAGCCTGCTCTAAGCACACAGCCTAGCTGAGGTCAGCATTCCACAGC
The DNA here is from genome assembly GCA_963921515.1 of Calotriton arnoldi. Taxonomy (NCBI): domain Eukaryota; kingdom Metazoa; phylum Chordata; class Amphibia; order Caudata; family Salamandridae; genus Calotriton; species Calotriton arnoldi. Next base: position 216,627 of record CAWUFW010016636.1, on the reverse strand, counting down.
TAGCTGCTAACCGCTCACCTACACCAGGTAGTCAAGTGCTTCCCCATGACTCCTAACCCTCTCCGTACCCATCACAGGACAAAGGATGAACATCTGCCTACGCTTTGAACACATGGGGGTACATGGACTTCAAGGTAAGATGAAATTACGAGTCTGCAACTTACAGTGGCCTCATCCTCCCTCTTTGCAGGTGGTCAGAAGGATTATACCTTCTATATTCTCTGGGGTAGCCAATTGCCAGCATGCAACAGAAGGAGTGACCACACATCGAAAGCCAATTCACAAACCGGGGAAAGTTAAGAATTTATAAACTCAAAGTTTATTTATTTAAGAAGCTTATAGGGCACGCAGCTACCCAAAAGGGTCCCCCGGCGCTAGAGCCAGATAGTAGCAAGAGACAGCAAAAAGTGACAAGGGCTCAGTCAGGGCAGTTTAAGAGCATGGTTTTTAGGTTCTTACGGAAAGTGAGCAGTGAGTTACAGTTTGAGAGCTACCAGAAGAGAATTCCAGAGTTTGTCCTAAAACGGAGAAGGAGCGTCCCTTAATATGAGCTCTGCGAAACCTAGGCATAGTAAACAGTGCGAGGTTAGCTGATCTCAGCGCTCGGGAAGGGGCATACGAGGAACATCAGATCTTGGATATAAGGGGCGAGACCATCTCTAGCTCACAATATAAGGCCTTGAATTTAATCTGTTTGTCAACCCTCAGCCAGTGCAATTTGTGGAGCATGGGAGAGACAGATACATCTCGGCAGCCGGAAAAGAAGGCGGGCAGCCGCGTTCTGGATGATCTGCAAGCGATGAATCAAGGCTTTATCAGTGCCCAGATACAGTACATTCCCATAGTCCAATCTGGACGTTACCAAGCCCTGCATGACTGATCTCTGGGAACTTGAAGGAATCGGCCAAAGGATTTTCTTGAGCCATTTCAGAATTGAAAAGCAAGAGGCTTGGAGACCTGCGGTGTCAGGGAGAGATTCTTATCAATGATGAAACCGAGATTCTGAAACTTATCAACTGGCGCGGGTAAAGGCCCCAGTATGATGGGCCAGTGGATAACTCCCCAAAGTTGAGGGTTGTTTCCCAGGATCAGGACTTCGGTTTTATTGCCATTGAGATCCAGAGGGCAACGTTGGACAGGCCTTGCTGAGAGGGTAAGGATCTTTGTTTTGAGCATCTGATAGTGAGAAGATAATCTGAGAGTAATGTAATGTAAACTACTTGTAAAGCGCATTGTGACCCAACGGGTATCCTGGCGCTGAGAGACGGGGGACCGGTGGCCACGGGTCCAGAGGATGGCATGGAGAAAGAAAGACTACTATTATACTCTAGGATAGAGCCAGGTCTTAATTTTCTTTCTGAACGGCAGTAGGTCTTTCATCTGTCGCAACTCCGTGGGTAGGCTGTTCCAGAGCTGTGCTGCAACACTGAAGGCTTGCCCCCCCAGTTTAGCTCTTCTAATCCTGGGTACTTTCACCCAGTTGGCCAAAGATGACCGAAGACAGCGAGTAGGGGTATACCAGCTGAATTTGTTCTGCAACGGTTTGGGCCCCAGACCGTGCAGTGCCTTAAACACTATACAAAGGGATTTAAATTGAATCCTCTGCGAAATTGGGAGCCAGTGAAGCTCCGCAAGAGCCTGAGAGGCAGAGGACTGACAAGGTCTCATCAAGGCCAGCTTGGCCGCCGCAGTCTGGATTCTCTGTAGTCTCCCAATTAGGTACTTGGGGGACTCCAGCAGCAAGGAGTTACAGTAGTCCAGCCTGCTCATGAGTACGCTCCTTACCACCAGTTCACGTGCCTGTGGAGGTAGCATAGGGAGAATCTTCCTAAGGGCCCTAATAAGGGAGAAACAGCTCCCAACGGCCTTGTTGACTTGTGTTTCCAAAGTCAGCTTCTCATTAAAACAGATTCCCAAGTTGCGAACCGTCTCAGAAGGTGCCAATGGAGAGTCCGAGGGAATAGGCCAAAAATCAGCTGGAGTATGGCACTCTCCCACCTGCAATACATAAGATCTCCGTTTTATCTGCATTGAATTGCAGAGCGTTATTTCTCAGCCAATGTACCACATTCTGCAGAGTCATGCGCGTATGAAAATACGGTGAAACCAAACTCTTCAATCACTTCCATCAAGGAGCGTAGGTAAATGTTAAAAAGCAGAGGGCTCAGAATAGATCCCCGAGGAACCCTGAGGTCAGTGTTAGGGTCATAAAGGTGTTTGATGAGACCTGAAATGTTCGATATTTCTAAAAGAAGATAGCCACTTCAAGGCAATGCCTGAAGCCTCCAATCTATCCAAAAGAATGGAATGTGAGACCGTATCGAAAGCCACACTTAAATCCAAGAGGATAAGGGCAGCTGTCTCACCAAAGTAGAGTTCTTGCCTCAGGAGTTCTGAGACTCCAAGTAGGGCAGATTCGGTGCTGTGGCCAGCCCTAAACCCAGACTGGGATGGATGCAGCAGGTTGTGAGCAGTAACAAAGGAAGAGAAGTGAGTGTTGACATGTTTTTCCAGAATTTTGGAGAACAGAAGCGAAATTGGCCTAAAGTTTGACCAGCATGGCAGGTCAAGGTCATTCTTCTTGAGCAGAGGGAGTACCAAGGCATGCTTCCAATTCTGAGGTACCTCACCCATGATCAAGGAGGAATTAAGGAGATCCAGAACTACTGTAAGGGCAGCCTCATCCAACAATCTAAGTTTTGATGGTGGGAGGGGATCAAGCGGAGAACAAGACTTGATGGTAGCTAGTAAACTTTGCAATCGTGCAAGATCCAAAATGGGCCAAGCATCGATTTCCAAGGGCTTGTCTGACAACTGTGGACAGATCGTCCACTGGATGTGGGACCAGTGGCCCGAGTGGTTGGGTGTCAGCAATTGACAGTGTCACTAACAGAAGCATCTGCTTCTAATTGCCGATGAATTAGCTCGACTGTTTAGAAAAACACACGAGGACTTCTCGCCGTACGGGCAGGATGCCACTCGCAGGACCTGTGGCTGATTGTGACCACTTTTAACTACAGTATTTTTGATCGTCGAAATACGCGTACCTCACAGATGAGTGGAGACGCTTAGGATTTTAGGATTTAAGAAAGCATGCTTGATGCTATTGGGAAATACGAGATGTTCTTTAATTTTGGTCATTTGCCCTGATTAAGTCCATGGCTTACATCCGGATGGACGAAACAAGTGTTGGCATGGTCTGTGGCTTGAACTTACTTTGTTAAGAAGATGGATATTATGAAAAAACATCTTGCAAACTTGGAATAAAAACGAGAAGATTACATCCAGGATTGAAATTTGGACTTTAATTTGTTGCTTCGATTTGTGTGCTGTCTGCCCGGGTAGCCAACTGTTTAATATGATATTTTTTCAAGGCCGCTACATATTCAGCCTTGGCCTTAAGTGCATAATGCTTCCTTCAAACCCTTTTGAGGGATTTAGAGCCCTTTTTTTCCTGAGTGAAAGGCTATCATTAAACCAGGGTGCCGGAGGACGCATTCTGCCTTGTGTTTTAGATGAGGCAGAATTGAATCCGTGGCCCTTTCAAACCAGTGATGGACAGTGATTTGATCAGTATCCGGTGTAGAAACCAGAGCAGGGATGGTATGTAAAAAGAGTTTGTTTAATTCCATCATGTCCAATTTAGCCCAATGCCTGTTAGTAGTTTGTCGTGTCGACCAAAGAAAGGAAGAGAAAGGGACGGATATTAAATGGTACTGCGTAATGATCAGTCCAGCAAAGTTGGAGCGGAGGGTCGATGGAGAGGAAAGAGGTTAGAGAACATGGGGTCCAAAAGATGACCCACAGTGTGGAGAGGTGTGGTGCAGCAGCCAGGGCAGCTGACTTCGGAGCACAGGGCTCACGGTTCGATCCCCGGCTCTGGTGGCAGCTCAGCTCAGCACCATGTGACTCTGGGCAATAGCTCACTTAATTTCCACGACGGCTCCCAGCGCCTTGAGACCCGTAAGGGTGAGTAGTTCGCGCTTTACAAATACTGATTTAGATTTTTTTTAGATTTAGGGTGGCTACAGAATTCAGAAGAGATTAAGTGATCCCAAATCCTATAAGGGTTAAGTATAGCTTATTTTTGGGGTCCTCAAGATGCAAATTAATGTCTCCAAGCAAAGTAAAATTAGCTGAATGTAAGATGTGTGGCGCCAAGTAATCTGGTAAAACTGCACACCAATTACTAGGTGGTCCAGGGGGACGGTAAATAAGGGCCCCAGAAAGGGTGAATTTAGGTGAGACGAGAGAAATGAAAAGCCTCGCAATTAGGGATTTGTAGGTCTTTATTACATTTGTAATCCTTTTTTATAAATAATGGCAATGCCACCACCTATTCTATGTGGTCCATCTATCCCCATAAGAGCAAAGTTAGCAGGGAGGGCAGAAATTATATCAGGTGAGGAGCCATCATGGAGCCACGTTTCAGTTAAGATTATATCAGAGTCCATACCAAAAAGGAAATTAAATAAGGGAGTCTGATTTTTTGGGAGGGAGCGACAATTTAGATTGAAACACCTGAGCATTTTAAGTCGGGGAGAGAAAGCTAGATCCTTAGCCCTAGGCTGGGAAGCCGCCTCCTGGTTAGAAGCTGGCACCACCTTAGGAGGAAAGGTCCACCATTCAAACTGACCACATGTGCAAAGGAATTGATGTGCCTCCGGAGAAAAAGTTAAGCAGCTGAGAGGAAGATGAGCCCACTAACATCTGGAGGGCTCAACAATACTGAGCCCTATGAATGCTGTTGGCCAAACAAGTCAACAGGTGAAAAGTAAAGCCTCACATCTGGTTAGAAATAGGGCTTCTGATTGGCTAGGGTATGCACCCAAGTCAGGCAGAACCCACCACTCTAGTCAGGTTAAAGGAGTTACACACAAGATAACCCCTGCTCACCCCCTTTGTAGCTTGGCAGAGAAGCCAGGCTTATCCCAGAGGCAATGCGTAAAGCATTTGCATAAGGCAACAGTAACAATAGATACCCTACAAAAGAAACTCAACACCAGGTTATTTAAAAATCTCTATGGTAAATAAACAGACCATTATCACATAAATCACAAATTGCTCTACCAACTAGGCAGTTGTCATAATCAGTTAGAGCATTACAGCAAATACTTATAGGCTGCACATGTAATAAACAACTTTACTGTACATCACAGGCAGGTCCCAACAAGCATTGGCAATGCCAATCGGTCTCGCCATATTTATGCTCCATGTCTATTCCAACATGGAGCATAGCCTTGCACACCCAGGCCTTAATTTGTAAAACACTAAATGCCGGAGCTCAGATGAAAACATAAAAAAAAAATCACATTACGAGCGCGAAAGCAAGCAGAGCGGTAAATCCTCCTCTGCAAAAAATAATTTTCAATCTATTTGCACTAAAACCAAACATTGCTTTGTACAATGATACCCACAAAAAACCGCCATATTTGTGAGCATTAAACGTCCCCACTTGCTATCCCGGATTAGCTGCTTTGCAACAATTATTCAACTAAAAGCTAAATGAACGTATGCAGATATTGCAACATAGAGCCTAGCCTTTCACAACCAAGCCTTAATTTGTACAACGTTCAATGGCGGGACTCAGTTGAAAAGTTAAAAAAAAAAAAAAAAAAAAAAAAATCACATTACCACCGTAAAAACAAACAAAACATGAAATACTCCTTTACAACAACATTACTTATTTCTATACCCTCCCAAAAAAGCGAACTATTTGTGAACAGTACACTTTCCCACGTACAAATGTACTATCCCTGTTTAGCTGCTCTGCAACAATGATGTAACAAAAAGCTACCTTTAAATCGGCCGCTATTGCAGACTAGAGCATAGGCTTTCACATCCAGCCCTGCAGAGAGATTAATTATTTATTAGGAGTTTAAAAACAACAAAAGCGGTCGATTTACAAAGTTTCTTCTTCCTCACGTACTATCACTGTTGTATTACTCAGTAATAATGCAGCTAAAAGCTACATTTAGATATACTATTATTGCAACAAAGCAAAGCCTTTAACTACCAGCCCTTAATTTGTAAAACATTCATTTCCGGGGCTCATAAACGAAAAAAAAAAACAACACGTTACGACTGCGAAAGCAAGCACTCTAGAACACTTTTCACCAACCACAAGTCACAGTTTAAGTGGCAACCTGAAATGCTCCTCTGTAATACATTTTTAATCTATTAGCACATAGATCAAAGATTACATCTTTCCATACCAAAAAATAAAAAACAATGTAAGAACATTTGACTTCGCCACATACTATCCCTGTGTAGCTGCTCTGCAACAATCATGCAACTGAAACCTAAAATTATACATTCCGTTATTGCAACATGAAGCAAAGCCTTTCATCACTAGCCCTTAATTTGTAAACATGAAATGCCGGGGCTCATATTCAACTCCCCCCAAAAAATGGTACGCCTGCGAAAGCAAGCCAAACTTTATATCCTCCTCTGTAATAAAATCTTTTCAATCCATTAGCATTTAAATACAAGCTAAACCGTGCCATACCAAAAACAATAAAAGCGGACGATTTAAAACATTTCACTTCGCCACGTCCTATCCCTATTTAGCTGCCCTGCAACAATTATGCAACTGAAGTCTACATTGAGATAAGCCGCTAGTGTAACATGGAGCACAGCTTTTTACACCTAGCCCTTTATTTGTAATACATTAAATGCCGGGGTTCACATGAAAACATAAAAAGCAAATGCCACATACTATCACTGTTTTAATGTTTTGCAATAATCATGCAGATAAAATCTACATTAAGATATCGGTAAAGGACTTCACTTGTGTTGGCAAAAGCTACATGTAATACAAAGCGACACCAAACAGTATTCCTAAAGGAAGCAAGATGTTTATTGCTAGGGCAAGGCAACATCTGTTTTCGCTCTTAGTTTGCTGTTGAAAAAAGGCAAAGTAAGCTTTAAATCCTCCTTTGCACTAAATTATTTAAATGTATTTGCAGAAGAACCAAACATTACTTCATACTATACCCCCAAAAACAAAAGCAGCCTATTTGTGAGCATTTAACTTTACCACGTCAAATCCTTCTTTGTAATATCACTTCTTTCTATACCCCCTAACAAAAAGCGGACCATTTGTGAACAGTACACTTCCCCACATTCCCATATACTATCCCTGTTTCGCAGCTCTGCAACAATTATGCAACTAAAAGCTACATTTAAATATTCCGCTATTGCAACATGGAGCATAGCCTTGCACACCCAGGCCTTAATTTGTAAAACACTAAATGTCGGAGCTCACATGAAAACATATAAAAAAAACATTACGAGCGCGAAAGCAAGCAGAGCTTTAAATCCTCCTCTGCAAAATATAATTTTCAATCTCTTTGCACTAAAACCAAACATTACTTTGTACAATGATCCCCACAAAAACGCCCTATTTGTAAGCATTAAACTCCCCCACGTACTATCCCTGTTTAGCTGCTCTGCAACAATTATTCAACTAAAAGCTAAATGAACGTATGCAGATATTGCAACATGGAGCCTAGCCTTTAACAACCATGCCTTAATTTGTACAACATTTAATGCCGGGGCTCACTTAAAAAGTTTAAAAAAAAAAAAAAGAAAATCACATTACCACCGTAAAAACAAACAAAACATTAAATTCTCCTTTGTAACAACATTACTTTTTTCTATACCCCCAACAAAAAGCTGACTATTTGTGAACAGTACACTTCCCCACGTACAAATGTACTATCCCTGTTTTGCTGCTCTGCAACCATCTTGCAACTGAAAGCTACATTTAATTAGGCCGCTATTGCAGACTAGAGCATAAGCTCCCACACCCAGCACTGCAGAGAGATTACGCACTGTTTTATTACTCGGTAATAAGTATGCAGCTAAAAACTACATTTAGAAATCCTGTTATTGTAACATGAAGCAAAGCCTTTAACCACCAGCCCTTAATTTGTAAAACATTCATTGCTGGGGCTCACATAAAAATGAAAAAAAGCAACACGTTACCACTGCGAAAGCAAGCACTTTAGAACACATTTCACCAATCACAAGTTAGACAGTTTAAATGGCAACTTAAAATGCTCCTCTGTAATAAATTATTTTAAATCTATTAGCACATAGATCCAAGATTACATCTTTTCATACTCAAAAAAAACCAAAACAATGTAGTAACATTTGACTTCGCCACATACAATCCCTGTGTAGCTGCTCTACAACAATCATGCAACTGAAACCTAAATTTATATATCCCGTTATTGCAACATAAAGCACAGCCTTTTATCACCAGCCCTTAATTTGTAAACATTAAATGCCGGGGCACATATGAACCCCCCTCCCCCCAAAAAAAACGTTACGCCTGTGAAGACAAGCCAAACTTTATATTCACCTTTGTAATAAATTCTTTTCAATCTATTAGCATATAAATACAAACTTACATCGTGCCATACCCAAAACAATGAAAGTGGACGATTTAAAACATTTCACTTCGCCACGTCCTATCCCTATTTAGCTGCTCTGCAACAATTATGCAACTGAAGGCTACATTGATATAGGCCGCTATTGTAACATGGAGCACAGCTTTTTACACCCAGCCCTTTATTTGTAATGCATTAAATGCCGGGGCTCACATAAAAACATAAAAAACAAATGCCACATACTATCACTGTTTTTATGCTTTGCAATAATCATGCAGATAAAATCTACATTAAGATATCGGTAAAGGACTTCACTTGTGTTGGCAAAAGCTACATGTAATACAAAAATGTTTGTAATACGCACTCGATTTGCATCTAAGTAGAGGGAAATGGCAGCAAAACAAACAGTGTGAAGTGAAGGTAGACAGCAGACTAAAGAGAGGCCAGACAAAATGTTTGTAATGCGCGCTCACTTTGCATCCAAGTAGACGGAGATGGCAGCCGGACGAATAGTGTAAAGTGAATGTAGACAACAGACTAAAGAGAGGCCACACAAGATCTCATCAACATTGCATCCACATGACTTAATAATTCACAGTGGACTGTCAGTTAGGAACCATAAAACCCAGTAATAAAGAAGGCTTTGAAGCGAAACCAAACAGTTTTCCTAAAGGAAGCAAAATGTTTATGGCTAGTCAAGGCAACATCTGTTTTCGTTTTTAGTTTACTGTTGAAATAAAAGCAAGTTAAATACACAAAACACTTCGTATTTTTACACAAATACTGTTTAACAAACCAAACCAAAAGCATTGGAAACTTAGACAAAACTAAATACCTTCGATAATGAAGCAAACCAAATCCATGGGAAAAGTTGAAAGCAAACAAAATGCATAAAAAATAAGCCGGAATGCAATGCCTTCGGAAACGAACCGAAACAAAGCCAGGAAAAAAGTCAGAGGAAACCATGGTATATTTCGAACAACGAAGTAATACGAGTAAAGGGGCCAATAGCTATAGGCGTGAACAAGTCTCCAAAAGGAGGGACTTTAGAACACATTTCACCAACCACAAGTCAGACAGTTTAAGTGACACACGAAATAATGAATTGAAACTACGGGAAAAAAAGAGGCGGTTACAAACATCGCATAGTATATACAGCATCTCTCGACGAGACAGCGCATGCGCTGCCTAGCCGAGACCTAAAAAGGATACTGGTTATTCGGTCTTCAAGGATTAAAACACTGATCCCAATATCTGGACATGAAATGCATTAGAAGAAAATACAAGAATTACCACATTCATATTACCATTAACCCTGGGCGTAGTTCATGGAGTTTCGCTATGCGGAACTCCGCGAAGTTCCGCGAGGTGCGGAGTGCAGTGCGAACTGCAGTTTTTGCTGGTATTCCTGCCGCTCGGGTAGAAATTCTTCCCGAGCGGCAGCTCGCGAACTTACCGTTCGCGAACGTACCGTTCGCGAGCACGAACTTACCATTCGCGAGCGGGGAAAAACTCTGCTGCACATCGCGAAGCGGAGTTTTCTGCACTCCGCGAGCTCCGCGGAGTGCAGAAAACTCCGCAAACGGAGCGAAGTTCACCACCCAGGCCTAATTACCATAACCCCCAATGAAATCCTAGGACACAGCATTCCTTTGCTCCTTTTACAGTGTATGATAACTGGATACTCACTGTTCAAACACGTAGGCTATCAGGTCACCTGCCCGCCAACCACAATGAATACTGTCGATTGAGGGGGCAAGGCCGAGTGGGAGCTCAGTCAGGGATTCCTTCCTGCCCAACTAGCTGAGGCTAAAAGAATCAATGCCCCCAATGGGTAGAGACTGCAAGTGCACCAGATAGGCGACGCCACTCTTGCGCACGACCACCTCAAAAGGCCCAGTCCACTTGTCCTGGAGTGTTTAAATCTCCACTGGTGCCAGCACCCACTCCTTCTGGCCAGGTTGAAACTCTACTAGAGTGGCATTCTGGTCATACCATCGTTTCATCTCCTTCAAGCTGGCTTCTATGTTTGCTTGGGCGAGCTTCCTGAAGTGCGCAGCCTAGTTTCTAAAGGCAGCATATAGCTAAATACACCCTGGGGAGGTTTCCTGGGAGCTTTCTCCCAGCCTTCATTCACGAGACCGAGAGGTCCTCTTGCAGGCTGCCGATACAGTAATTCAGAGGGATTGAACCCCAAGTATTTCTGTGGTACTTCTCTGAAAGCAAACAGAAGGCATGGCAAGAGGATGTCCCACTTACACCTCATGAGGTCTCCTAGACCCATGATCATGTCTTTCAGGGTTTGGTTGAATCTCTCAACCAACCTATTTCCTTGGGGCTGGTAAGAAGTGGTGAATTTGTTCCTTACACCACATTCCTCCCATTAAGACATCATATACTTCGATATGAAGTTGGTTACCTGGTCAGGGAATCCCATGCGGGAAAAGATCCTCATCAATGCACGGCTCACTACAGGAGCCGAGATTGCCCCGAGAGGGATAGCCTCCGGGTACCAGGTGGCATGGACCATCAATACCAGGATGTGCCTGTTGCCCAAGCCTGCCTTTGGGTCCAGAGGCCCCACAATTTCAATTTCCACCTGCTCAAAGGGGGTGCTCACCAATGAAAAAGGTGAGGAGCTTTTACCTTCCTCCCACTCTTACCGCTTACCTGGCAAGTCTGGCAAGAGCTACAGCGTGCATCTGAGTGCTTTCGCATTTGGGGCCAATAGAAGTGGGAGACAATCATGGCAAAGGTTGTCTCACAAAATGTCCTGCCTAAAGGCACATCATGAGTCAGACCCAGTAGGAAGACTGAAGCGCAGGGGTACTCCCAGCACATGGGTGACAGGCTCAACAACCTTAGGCTCACAAACAGACCATTCTCCTAGTAGATCCAGTGTGTTCCAGACTGATCACCAGCTGCCTGGTCTGCTGCCTGCTTGCACAAACCAACTAGAGTAGGGCATTCTATCTGCTCTTGGCTGAATTCCTCCCTAGTGGGACCCCCTCCCTGCTGCCAATGTGTCAGCTCAAGTAGGTCTCACAGTTCGGCCACTTGTTCCCCTGTAGGCTCCAGGGCATCCCCCTCAAGGTCTGCCTCCTCCTGGACCATGGGAACTTCTGGAGCAGGATTCCCACATCCCCCTGCCCCATCTTTCCGGCAGGCACCTGGGCCACTCTTTCAGGCTCCAGGTCCTCTTGATCACCCTTACTGGCTGACATAGAGTGGTCACATACACCCACTCAGGCAGGCCCAACATCTCCAAATGGGCCTGGCATTCCACCTTCTCCCAAAGGGAACTCTAGATTGTTGCCAAGAAACAGGCATGGTGGGACTACTCAAGGCACCAGAGACCCCCTCACTCAAAGGGAACCAGCACCACCTTACACAGGCACTCAGTTGTCTGCTGCAACTACTAGGTGAAGCACATTGGGATTATCTACTCAGACACCAATTGACAGCAGACAGATGTCACATTGGCTCCTGTGTCTGAGAGCATCCACCCTCTGTCCATTACTGGTCACCCACTGCCTGCATTTCTTAGCGTTTTCAGGCAGAAGGGTTCTCTGGACCATTTCACTGTCCCCTCAGTGAGGCAAGGGTTATCGCAGCTAGCTCCCACCCTTCACTTGGAACCAACTCCTCTCCCAGCACTACACTTACCAACCCACATGACGGTGCACCAGTGGGTGCCAGCTTGTTCTTGGGACACTTGGGATCTCCTCTCATGTGACCCTCCTGATCACATGCAGAGCACTTACAGGGTTCCCTTCTCTCCAGGTTTCCCTCTAGGGGGCATGGCTTCTTAACACTGGGGGGCCGGGAATCCTTTGCCTGGGAACTAGTTTGGGGCTCTTTGGAGAACTCTGGTTATCCTTGTTCCCCAATTCTTCTGCTGAGGACCCTGCACACCCTTGGCTGGGTTTCTCACATACCTTGTGGACCCTGGTACTCGTCCAGCAGTCCGCCTCCTGAGCAAGCTTCCAAGGTTGTCAGCTTAAAATCCATCAGATGCTGGTGCAGCTCTGTAACAGACTATACAAGTGCTCCTATGCAATTACATCATACAGCCCCCGACAATCAGTTACCTTGCTGCCCTTTATCCAACCATCCAGTGACCTACAAAAAAAGATTCACACATTCAACCCAAGTGTTAGACTCAACCTTTCAAAAAGGTCTGAACTTCCTTATACTGCTCAGGGGTGAGCCCATAGCTGGGGCACAAAGCCTCCATGTTTGGGTAAGAGTACCCACCTCCCCCAGGGGAGTCAAGGTGTCCCTCCCCGCTACCTCAGTGTTTCCACAAGCCCCCTCCCCATTGCTTCTCTGGAACCTCATGCTTGGTTTGCAGCTTGAGGCAGCTTGAGGCATGAATATGTCATCCCCCTTCTTAAAATTCTGTACCAGATCCTTTGGAATGTGTACCTTCCCTGCACGGACTGTACGCTGCCATCATTTGAACTGGCATCTGCCTGCTTGGCCTGGATATTCCCAGTTCCTCCAATCCTCATGCTCAAACAGCATTCTCTTTTCTTCCATGGCAAGTTTATCTAAAGCACGATCCTTATCCTGTTCAATCTTGGTTTTCTATTCAGAGCCTCTCAAAATCCAACTTATGATCCCTGGCCCTCTGCATGTCCTCCAGCTCCTCTGGTACAACACTTCTAGAGGATATACTGCTACCAGGCCCGTGGGGCACTCCCCCCACAGGCAAATCCCGAGCCACATCATGCTCAACCCCCCCAGCTTCCTTAGCTGCCCAAAAGGCCACCAAAGCAATTTGTAGTTCCCCCTTCTGGGTGGTGCTCCTCACAGGACAAGCAATATCCTTCCAAAACTACTTTAAGTCACTTACAGCTGTAGAAATACAGCTTCCCAAATCTCAAATGCACTTTCTGCCACAAATGCTGGGTCACCCAGGTGAGACATGACGGACTTTAAAAGGGCATCACAAAAATAGAAAAACAAACAGTATGTGGTCATGTAGGTCTGAGTGCAGAGTTTGTAGTGCAACAATGAGTAATTGCAGTACTGCACAAACGCAAGTCTTATCCTCACCGCTGACACCCAATGTTAGAAATGAGGTTTCTTGTTGGCTAGTGTATGCACTTAAGCCAGGCAGAACCCACTCTAGTCGGAGTACAGTAGTTTCACATCCAAGATAACCCCTGCTCACCACCTTGGTAGCTTGGCAGAGCAGTCAGGTGTATCCCAGTGGCAATGTGTAAACCCATTGACAATAGATACTCCACACCTGGTTACATAAAAATCTTATATTGTATAACCACAGACCACAATCACATAAATCAAATTGCTCTGCCAACTAGGCAGTTGTCAATCAGTAAGAGCATTACAGTAAATACTTCAAGGTTGCACATGTAATAAACAACTCTACTGTATCACAGGCAGGTACTAAAAATACTGGTTATTTGGTCCTCAAGGATTAAAACATTGATCCCAATATCAGGATATGAAATGCAGTAGAGGAAAACACAAGAATTACCACTCATATTACCATAACCCCCAATGAAATCCTAGGGCACAGCATTCCTGTGCTCCTATTACAGTGTATGATAACTGGATACTCACTGTTCAAACATGGAGGCTATCGGGCAATCTGCCCACCTACCACAGTGAATACTGTAGATTGAGGGGAAGGCTGAGAGGGACCTCCATCAAGGATTCCTTCCCGCCCGGCTAGCTGAGGCCAAAAGTACCAATGGCCCCAACGTTATCACAAGAGGAGAGAACTCACACCCCCCCTTGCCGTTCACAGCGGGATCAACAAATGACTCACAGGGTAACCCATCCCCCTTTTGCAAAGAGGTGGGAGGCGCAAGGATTCTTTCCTCCGTCGGTGCTCTGGGACAAGTCTGCACAGTGCAGCTGGCTCGGGTGACTTGAGCAAGGGTGAAGTTCCTGTTTCCCCCACACAGGAAGCATCCCCGCTCTTCTCTGCACCTCGGAGGTGCTGGGGCACTCTGGCGTTGGTTCTCATGTTGGGGGGCCACCGCTGATGTAGTTTCCATGTCCTGGGTGCTGCGGGATCTTGCGGCTTCCTGGATTGTTGCCGGGCAACGCGGGGGGGAAGGGGACTCCTTTGATCATACGCGCAGCTGCTATTCAGCTGAGCCCAGAGCAGATTCTCCACAACCCTTTGGCCTTAATGAGACGGCACAGGGCTGCAGAGCCTCGGGCTTGCACACAGCAGGTGGGGAAGGCAGGCCCAGCAACTTGGTCAAACAATTTAGCGGTTAAAGCACAAAGAAGACTAATGTCCCAAGTCTTCCACAAACAGGAGGCAAGCACACAAGTCATTGGAGATTCTTCACAAGTAGGATCCCTCAGCCGGCAAAAAGTGAGTCATTTCCCTCTACTCACAGATAGCAACTGCAAGCCAACCCACCCCTCACACAGAAAAAGCAGCGCTCCTCACAGCTATTCTTGGCAGGGTCCTCTTGTTTCCAGTAGTGTCCTAATGTTCTGGGGTTTTAGGTTCCATACTTATACCCCATTTTCTCTTTGTAGCAAGGTGTTCTGAGCTCAGTCGAAACTAGTTCTGACCTCTCTGGTGCAGCTTGACCGCAGGAGGTGGAGACGGCATTATGCAAAGGAGACAGCCTATTCAGGCTCTGGGCAAACTCCTCCCACCACTCAATGCAGACAAGGTCTATTCAGCCTGGCTAAGAGTCACCCAGGCAAGGCAGGACACACCTCTACCTCCCATCACTGTCTAGAGTGAATGCACATCCCCAGCTCTGGTTACTCTAAAACCAGATGGTGAATACACAAACAGGCAGAGGCAAACAGGATGTTTAAACAAGAAAACGCCCACTTTCTAAAAGTGGCATTTTAAAACAATTTAAAAACCACCTTTTCTAAAAGGTGTTATTAAATTCCGATTTCAGAGAGCCTAAACTCCATTTCTCTATCTTGTCCCAATGGAAAGTTACCCTTGCAAAATGTTACAAAGTAACTCCCATGTTAACCTATGGAACAGAGCCATTCAATAGTGAAAAAAGAAATGCAGAGTATTTCACCAGTACATTTCCTTCCTTTCACATGCACTGGACCCTGCCATGGTGGTACCTTGGGCCTACCTGAGGGGTGCTTTACACGTAAGAAAAGGGAAGGTTAAGGCCTGGCAAGTGGGTGTACTTGCCAGGTCGATACAGCAGTTTAAAACTGTGTGGGCAGGCAGTTCAAAGGCAGGGCCAGTCATGGGTTGCACAACCAGTGCTGCACGCCCACTATTAGCATTTGATTTACATGCCCTGGCGCACCCAGTGCATTTTACTAGAGATTTACCAGTAAATCAAATATGCCAATCAATCACAATTTACCCAGGGAGCACTTGCACTTTGGCACTGATCAGCAGTGGCAAAGTGCCCAAAGCATCTAAACCAGCAAAAACAAATCCAGCACACAGCAAAAATACAGGAGGTAGAGGCAAAAAAGTCAGGGGAAACCATGCCAAGTCTAACATCTACATTGAATTACAGTTTCCATTTAAGAGTTGGGTTATCTGTTCAGCACCTCAAGAGACTAGATGGTAACATTATTAAATTTTCAGTTTGTATGTATGGGGCCCTCAAAGGGATGAGGAGCTCATTTTTAAGCTGTTCTGAGAGAACTATAAGTGTGTCCCCTCTTGTTTTTCATCACAGCAGCACAGAACCCAGAAGATCTCCCCCTTAACCCAGACACTAGAGAGCCCCCTCACTAAGATCTGGGCAGTGGAAGTCCAACAAACCATGATAAATTGGGAAGCAACTCAAACCACACGAGCATAGCAAGAAGAAAACTCCCACCAGCAGCATAATCGCCTACACACGAATAAAAAGGTTCCCAATAGGGCAGCATCCTCGAAAGGCCAGTTCTCAAAAAGCTGTACCCAGCATGCCGCTTTCCCTTTCCATCTCCCTGTAGATCAGTTTGCTACATCTGTGCTGTTCCCAACCCAACTCAGTACATGCAAGCATATTAACACTGAACGCAACTAAAACGAACCACCTGCTGTTTCAACCCTCCTACCTAAGATAAGACCATAAAACATCAATGGCCGATGCATGCCTGAGAATCTACCAGGAGGTGCCTCAAATGGACTTTGAATGGGAGGCTGCTTAAAACATAAAAAAAAAAAAAAAATCAAATGTGACCAGCACAAGACTATCAAACAAGTTTTGAATAAAAACCAAAGGCCCACACACTCATAGGACAGGCGCAAGCAATACATATATAATATCAACACCAAAGCATGAAACTTGTCAGCTAACTCGAACACATAAGACAGTGGGACAGGTAAGCAGATATCTGCCTGACAAATGTGAGCAGAATTAAAGTGCACATATACACAGAAGCAAAGCTTAAACTAATTCAGCCTGATGCAGCAGACCAGTTGTAAGTGGTGTGTGAGCCTTGGTAAACCCATCCCATTCAAGGAGTCTTTGCACAAAGGCAACTGAAGATCATGCGGGCTTTAAGTGCTTGGAGAACATTGAGCATGTTCACTTCAGACTTAAGTGGATATTTTAACTTTTGTACGCAAATTACAGAATCTAAAGCCCAGGCATGAGAGGCCACCACTTGGACTCACTCCTGGAATAAAGGTGGAGATATAAAATGTGTTGAGAAGCATTTCAGACTAAAAGAACCCAAGAACAAGGGGTAGTTAATAAATATGTGACCTGAAAACTTAAAATATTGGGTTGTGGAAGGGCTCTCGGAGGAAGATTTAAAACATTTTGGAAACCTCAATGAGGCAATTTGGAGGTTTGACAGTCTTAAAATTGGGCTAGGTCACTTGAGATTAAAAATCCTGAATGGCTAATGGAGGAAGTTAGACAGATACTATTTTCCTTGTGTCCAAATGCAGTGAAAACCCCATCCATGTTTTATCCATGAGCCCTCCCCCACCAATAAGCCTTTACTATAATCCAGCAATCCCTTATCCCTAAAAAGCATAAAACAAAACTTTAGTGCCTAAAAACATTCAGGTCAGAGTCTTTGTCCAGTTATTTGGGACTAGGGATGTCCTTCAGTAACCGCCTTATCGCAATACAAATGGCCCTTCCAACAGGAGCAGCATCAGGCAACTAGAGCAGAAGGTCCTCAATGGTCTTTGAGGAGTTGGCCAAATCTTGGATAAACATCACCATCAAACTCCAGCGATACAGAGAAGACCATAAGAATGAGAACTAGACACTAGCACTCAGCAGCCTCCTCTTGGCAGTTAAAATGGGCAGATCCAGCTGCTGGCATCCAGATTGACCAGTTTCATGGATTGCACAAGGTGCCTTAGACCCAAGGCCCCTGGACTCCCATGGACTTCTAGTCCCTTGCACCCTGATGGGATGAGACTGCTGCCCAGTAGAGTTGGACATTGAAAGGCAGACAAACCCTCTGCAGTCAGGGCTGGAACTTCATCATCAGAGCTCTCAGATGGATTTTCAGAGGAGGCTTCAGAATGGTAATCCGAGGTCTCTGGCTCTTGGCTGGTCAGATTCTTGAAGTAACTCAAAGGCCTGCAGAACTCTGCCACAACGAAGGAGGTATTGTTCTCACCCAACCTAGGAAAAGAAAAATATAATCAAAATATTAAAAATCCTCTCAGCCGAGTTTGGGGACAACCATATGGCACACAAATCATGCAAGCATTGTTGAAACCATATATGGTCATTTACTTCGCTTCTGTCGTGTAAATCGTGTTCTCTCATATAAAGCGAAGTCTCCTTCCAGTGCATGGATTCCATGTGTTGGCTGCAGTACATATTCAAAGTCTGATGGACAGGTGTCAGAAACCAATCGCAAGCTGCGTGGAGCTCAGAGTCTGATTGGTCAGCCACGCTAGAGTGAATGTCTGTGGTGAACCCAGAAGCATTCAGTGTCAGTCAGCAAAGATGTGTGCAGACAGGTGGGTGGGTGGGCATCTGAGACCTTTAACTATCTGATGAGGGGGTGGGGAATGACACCCCACAGCTGAAGTGTTGCGTGAAAGGAATTCTCTACTGAAATTGGTACTAACATGAGGTTGTGGGGATGAACAGGTCAGTGCATGGATGGGAGATGGGATGAAAGGATGAGCAATAGAGTAGATAGTGAATGAGCCAACCACTAATTGGCTGAGGGAATGAGCAAGGTATTGAATGGGTGAGCTAGGGGTGAGAAAGTGGACACATTTACCAATAAGCGAGTGGACTGATGGCTGAAGTGTGAAAGTAGGTTGAAGAGCTGGTGTGTGGTTAAGTGGATGTGTGGGCAGTGGTTGGCTGGATGCAAGCCAGTGGATAGATAAAAGAGGAGGCAAATTATTAGGTGGATGGGTGAGTGGATGGACTTAAGAGTATGTGGATGATCGTGAAGGTTGAATTAATGGAATGGGTATGCAGAGTGCGCGTGGCTTGGATGGGAACTTTATCAAGGTTACATGAAAGTTAGATTGTGTATGGATGGATATCTGCTTTCTCACATCTGTTGTACAGACCAGAAAGGGTTAAAGTGAATGATGTGGTGGTGGGGGGGAGGAGATGGTGAACACCTAGGCTCGTAGGATAAGATCTGCTACCTTATATTCTGCATTAGTGACTCGAGGGACAATATCAAGTGGAGCTCGATATCAGGAGTGAGATCCTCTACGCAAGATGCAGATTTCCAGTTTCCTTCTGAAGGATCAACGTGTGACATCATTTAAATAAAGTAATCTACTACAATATTTCTACAAGGACTGCTCCTTTGGACTCCGCTTACACACCACATCTACATAGCCACCAAGGGGCTACCGGTCCTGACCAGGATTCAGCCAGGCCTGCTTTGGTGCCTACAGAACTTTGCATTATGGTGATGCAGTCGGAGGAGAAAGCGTTAAGGGTGGTAAAGTTAAGCAGGACTTTCAGCTCCTGGCTGACAAACACTTGGCATGCAGATTTTGTTGTATATAAAAAATAGATGCATATCCTATTTGAGCCAAGACTGTCAGCCATCTTGCACCCTGTGATACTTTAACCCATTGGTACAAGAGTGCCTTGGCGAGTTGGGGGTAGAGGGTGTGCGGGGAGTTTTTATGCTACTGTACAAAGTCTCTTGGCACATTAAAATAGATTCACATAGAAGCACTTCACTTGGCAAAATCATTTGCAATAGACTCCACACAAGCGAGTGGCCCCATGTGCAATAGACAACTCTGCAGCCTTCTACAGTGATAGGAAAGATGGACGAGACAGACCATTCCTCTCCCACCAAACTACTAAGCGTAACCATACCAGTCTTCAAAGCACTGTAGCATCTTGCCAGGGGTAGGAGTGCAACTACGTATCACTGGGTACCTAGGACATGAGTGGACTTGTGATAAGAGGAAGAGAGCCTTTCATAAGGACACCTTACACTAGCAGAAATCTGCCCCAGGTTGACTGTACATGCAAACCATTTCGCCAAATAGATGTATGGTTCAATAGCATTATAAAACTTTACTACTAATCGGGGGTCCAGGTTAGTCTTGGGGTGCACTGCACTCCACCAGCCCTGGAGGGCACAGACAATAGGGCTAAACCACAACTTCTCTTGGTTGGAAGAGGAGGCTCAAGGTGAAGTGCTGCTCGTTACCTACTCAAGCAGTCAATTTCCTGGTACACTTCACACTGCAGAAGGGCAAGACTGGCACAGGCCAGCGTTGATAAGCAGCCTGCAGGCCCAGAAGAGCAGGGCCACCATGCTCCGCCTTTGATCAGTGATAGGTGCATCCAGGCCCTGGCAGATGCCAGTTCACATGCCTTGATCCAGGACCCCTACGCTTGCATGCTTTGCTCCTGCAGATCAGTCCCAGGTTTACGCTTTCCAAAAATGCTTTGAAAGACAGGCCACTCAGAAATGTACATCAATGGCGAGAAGCAATTATTTTCATCACAGCCAGAACTGTGATAACAGCTGCAAAGTGGGAATATCAAGATGAGGCATCTTCCCAGGCCCTGGGGCAATTTATGGTTAATGTGCAGAATGTTATGTTAAAGATACTTATATAGCGCACGTACACTACACTGTTTCTTGGTGCCGAGGTCTAGTGATTCATTCAGAATCCATGGTGGATGTAGGAAGCTGGCGCTTTACATGCTAAACCAAAATGAGGCATAGTGTGCAGAGAGTCCAGTAGATCCCCAGAGGCTTTACAGAGGCTAAAGTGGATAATACTAATGCTCTTTTGTGGTAGTGTGGGCGAGCAGTTATGCTCAGCAGAGGGCAGTGCTAAGCATTTGTGCATACACAGTGGCAAGAAATGAGGCACACAATAAATGACACCAATTTATAAAAGTAATACTTAGCTATATTTGTAGAACCACAGATTATTAGGTAAATAAGTTTTGTAATAGAAACACTTTTCAATATTAAAAGTGAACAAAGTGCAGTTCTCATACTTTGCAATGTTAACCAATGGGAGGAAAGAAACATTCAACATACAGATAGGTGACCGATTTACAAAACCAGTCTTCAGGAATTAAGATCCTATTATTAGGCAAGGTTCAAGTCGGCACCAACAGTGCACCACCAGCGGCTCAGGGGCGGCCCGCTGCAGGGTGCAAATACAGTGTCGGGTGGTCACTACAACTCAACGAAGAGTGGGGCAATCGAACAGATGCTGCTTACAGGTAAGTAGCAGAGGCTTGGGTACCAGTCTCCAGGGGCTGAAGCAAGCACTGGGCAGGGTCCAAAGCAGCACTAACTACACCACCAGCAGGGGGGTGTGCAGGGTGCCAACACGCATCGGGTGCCCAATGTTAGGAAATGGAGAAAGGTCAAATCAGAAAAGGGCTGCAGGCTCAGGCCAGTCAAAGGAAAACAACTGGAGAGGTACGTGGTGATGGTTGATGAAATAGGGACACCTTTGGTCCTCTTCACAAAGGGCCAGGGCGAATGGGTGCAGGGGTGCCATTCGGTGTCGGAAACTGCTTGCAGGAGCAGATCGTGTTTGTGGGAGGGGGGTCTATGCAGAGGCTACAGGCGATGTCGAGTAGTCCGGGAGGGCTCAATCCACGATGGATTCTGGAGTGCTGTGGAACCTCGGTGGGCCACTTGGGCCAGAGGTGTTATGTGCAGAGGTTGAACTGGGAGCAGTGTTTCACTGATCTTCAGGTCAGAGAGGCCTTGCTTGAAGCTTGTTGCTCGTGACCAGATCTGCCGATCCCAGGAGGTCTTGATCTTGGTCGATGTCAGGCAGTCCTACCAGGGGTTTGAAGGTCACTGGGCTGCAGGACAAGTCTTTGGGGCAGGATCGTCAAGGGCTGCAGACAGGCCAGTAGGGCTGGGGCCAAGTCAGTAGTTTGCTGCAGTCTGCTCTGCTTTTGCAGCTATGTAGTGTCAGGCTCTTTTTAGGTAAACGGGAACTGAAGTCCAGGGTCTGGGGATGCCACCTAAATACTGGATTTAGGGATGTTACACGGGAGTGACAGGTAGTGGCCAATGGGCCCCTTACCGGGGGCATCTTCAGCCTCTAGTATGCCCCCCTCTTGGGGACGGGGGCATAGTCCTAGCCCTTAATGGATAAGTCCCTGCCATCTTCAAGAAGGTGGGCACTGAAAAGTGTACTTCACCTTGCCTCCAGCACCTGAGGAGTGGAGTTGGCAAAGGGGGGGGGGGGTACACCTATTCTTGCTGAGTTTTCCCGCCCGTCTTCCCACCAAAAGAGGGTAAGGAGGGGTGACCTACTCCTAACAGGAGAGGCTGGGGTCATGTTAGAAAGGCAACAAGTCCTTTGAAGCTCCCTGCCACAGATGGCTCTTCCTGACTAAGGGGAGGTGTGTAAACCTCCACCCAGGACAGGCATTGTTCTCGCCCTCTGAGCACGAAAGCACTCACCCCATGAGGTCACAACACTGTCTGGTTGTAGCAGGCTTGCTCAGGCCTAGTTGGTGACCACACTAAGGGTTGTTAGGTTTCAGGGGAACACTAAGGGGTCCGGTGTGTGAAATTTTTAATAAATTACACTGGAATCCATGCAGGTTTATTCTGGCAAGATGTTTGGTAGCAAACATCCCATACTTCAGTAAAGCCATCATGGAGCTGGGGAACTCAATGAGTAGTGTCCAGCCCATGTACTTACTATGGCTTCCCTGGTCACTTACAATATCCAGGAATCAACGTGGATATCGCAGGGGCATATCTGCTCATACAGATGTCCTCACAGGAAATAGTGCACCATTCCTTGGGTCTAATGGCTGCTAGAGGGGTGTCTTACCTATATCCTATACAGTGTGTGTGGGAATGGCACACAGGGATGTGTGCCATGTTGACTTCAGTTTTGTCTGCACCAAGACAGGCAGGCTGCAGTGGCAGTGCGCATGTGCTCAGTGAGGAGTCCCTTAGGGTGGCACAATTTGTGCTACAGCCCTTAGGGACCCCCCCCCCTTAGCCACAAGGACCTTGGTACCAGGGGTACCTTTTACTAGGGACTTGCATGTAAGCTAAAGTGGTGCCAATTGTGAAAGCAATATGTACAGTTTTGGGAAGGAGCTCTGACATGGGACCTGGTTGAAAGGGAACCTGTGCACTTCCAGATGAAATTACATCATTTTCAAGCCAAAAAGTGGGGGTTAACCGTGTCAAAATAGGCACTTTCCTACAGTGGACATGGTTGCTTCAGGCCACAGATTCAATTGCACAACTGGATCAAGGTGCTCCCTTTGTAAATTTGCATCTCCAAGGGTAGCTCCTGTAAATAGACTAGGCTTGCGTTGGAAGAAGTTTACAACTCAAATATTGGAGGATGTTCTAACATTCTGAAAGCTATGTGCACTCAGAGCTGTAAGGCTTACAAAGTTATTAATTTATACATGGAGAAGTACGCTCTTCAAAGAAAAAAATAAAGTCTATGAAGAACAGATGGCGTGCCCCATCTGATGCCAAAATAGGACTCCAAACAGTACTGATATTTACGTGCTAGGTTGGCCATATAACCCTGTGTTTTCGGAATGCCAACCAATGGAGAAGAACCAAGGTGTTCAGCAGCCTCTAGATCTTCAACAATGCTTATTTACTTAGGTTGAGCAACAGGATAGAGGAGGAAGACCAAGAAATACAATGCATCACGTCTGCCATGAAACGTCGGACCTCAGCCAACCCTTCTGAGCATCCCTGGGTACAAAGCTGTACAATTCTGGGTCTGAGCCACTGCAAAAGTTTCCATCACACCAAGGCAGATGCACTCCCATTATGCAGATGGAGGGGGCCTGAAGCATGTGGACCTTTAAAAACAAGTTCAAGACTTGCAGTTGCCTTTGGTTTATCGGAAGGGAGTAGAACTTATTCAGACCATCAATTCTCCTCTCCCACTTCAATCATCTCATTTAGCACAACCATACATAAATACTTCCATTCAAAGATGAACACAAGCACATTCTCTACACGGTTCTAACCCATCTGACCCTCCTCTATCTAAAGCCCCACTGTAGACCTTCGCCCTCATACATAAATGAGCTTGTACCTTAACCTCTGGCTGCCACCACTTGTGTGCTGTCCTCTCACATGCAATCTAGTGTCCCAAAATAGTTGCTTTTTCATGTCTGCAGTGCTACTAGACAAAGTAACAATACAAGCCAAAAAAAAAAAAAAAAAAAAAAAAAAGAGTTTAGCCCACTCCACCCATTCCTATTCCAATACATTGAGTGTCCAGTCTTCAGATTTTCTCTGAAGTCCTAGAGCATCTGGTGTTGAACAGACTCGCGCATTCTGCCCTGCCTACCTACTTTCTCCAGTCCACAGAGACTTACCTGTAGTACATTGGTACATTACTTCCACGCACCACCCCTGCCCATCAGCCTTACTTCTCCTTTGAGTCATTGATCGTCTTAGATATTCAACCACTACCTCGTCCTCCGTTTCCTTCCCTCCAATTATTGCCCACAAATGGTTCTCCTACCCATCATTCCTTCTGCCCAATGGTGCTTGATCCAGGTCAGCGCCCTCATACCTCCTTCCACTGAGCAGCCACCAAAGAGCAATCTATGGTCCTCTACTCATACAAAATCATCATCTCCATTGGCTTCTGCCATCGCGAGGTCAATGGCAGTCAAAGCCTACGCTCTACTTTCATACCGGACTCCAGTCCTTACTCAAGTCTATGACAGTCTCTGAACAGGCAATGGGTGGTTCTACTGTCCCTAATGCTAAAGTCTGCAACAAGGGAAGTAGTTCATTTCGGAATTTCTCTTACTGGCTGACTTAATTAATCTTCCCCACAATATTCTTGCTGCTTCTAAGAAATATGGTACCATTTGATGCAAAATGTGCTCGCATCATTCATGTTGGCCGCCTTTGATACGGTCAACCACAACACTCCTGTCAAGATTAGCTTTGATTGGAGTTAGTGGTACTGTACTGAAGTGGATAAGCTCCTACCTTTCAGATAGGTGCCAAGCTGTTGCGCTGCCCTTACCGCTCAGATTGTAAAACCATCCAACATGGAGTCCGCAGCACAATCCTTTACAATGTACGAGTCCACGTATTACTCTTACCAAAGCCCACAATATTAGGCTGGTTAACTATGCTGACGACACTCAGATGATTTTGTCCGTCAATAACAACAACAAGCATGATGTAGTTGACGGCTTCCAGAAGTCCGTGACAGACAATTGGCTGAACACAAATTCCCTTAAATTTAATGGGGATAAAACGGTTTCTCTGTTGCTCTGCAAGCAAAGTCCCCATGACACTACTCTCCAACTTCTGGCCTCTTCCGACCGGTGAAGAGCTGCATCTCTCAGTCATGGTCCATGCTCTTGGAGTTACTTTTGATACGAAACTGTCCCTGTTGAACCATGTCAACAAAGGGGCTGGTACCGGCTTGCGCTCCTCCGCAGGAAGCTTTTACCACTGCTGCCAGTCCAAGCAAAATCTCAAATTGTGCGCAGTGTAATTCTAAGCAGGCTAGATTACTGTAACACTCTGGAGCACCGGAATATGTGATTAACAGTCTATAGAATCTAAGTGTCAGCTACCAAATTGGCACTAAACAGACCTCAAAGAAATGGAGGATAGCCTTCAAATCTGTGTGTAATGCCGTTAAGGCCCTTCAGGGCATCCCCCTGCAACGGAGATAAAAGTGATACCCCTCCGGGAGATGTCTCCGTTCAGCATCATTGAACCTCCGGTGTGCACCCAGAGATTCCGCAAGACTAGAGAAGGTGGACAAGGCTTTATGGTTAAGGCAGCCCAGCTTTGGAACAAGTTGCCAGACACTCTTACATCAGCTGAACGATTGCACTTCAGGAAAGCCTTGAAGACATGGCTCTTCCCATGTGACCGTGTGGTCTCCATGTGCTTACACTAGAAGCTGCTCGGGCCAGATGGAAGCTCTTCGCACCAGGATACCTGTATGGGGACACTTGAGCTTTATAAATGCTATAAATAAATCTCACCACAGCTGCTTGAGTAAGATCTAACAACCCCTTACCTCCTACTACATGATGCAATGTGGATTACAAGCAGAATCTTGTGAAAAAGCTAGTGCTGCAAGTCTATGTGTAGGTCTAATGAA
This sequence comes from Calotriton arnoldi, assembly GCA_963921515.1. Taxonomy (NCBI): domain Eukaryota; kingdom Metazoa; phylum Chordata; class Amphibia; order Caudata; family Salamandridae; genus Calotriton; species Calotriton arnoldi. The sequence goes on along the minus strand of CAWUFW010016636.1, from coordinate 190,710 downwards.
GGACACCTTCCCTGCCCGTGATAATCTCATCCCTACACCAATCGCACTCTGACAGACCAGACAGATTACTACAAGCAGCAGGGCTCAGCCTAAACCCAGACTTGGATTCCAAGTTAATTTATGTGGGAGCCGGCCTCCCCCACTGCCTTTTAATTGGCTTAATCTCTTCACCACTCACCTGTAACCTTTGCACTTTGCAAACTCCACGGTTTCCAAAGAGCCTTGTGCACAATCTGGGGCTTAGTCTTCCCCTCCTTCCACCATCCCTACTGGAACAAACTTAACCTCAGGACTACATCTTGTGCAACTTCCTTTAAGTTCACTCCGCTCTACTGAAATCCCACTGATTACCAAACTCAATGCTGTACCATCTCCATGAGCCGCCAGCAACCCTTGCACAGCCCTTCATTGCACACAGAGGACATTACCTTCCCTGTTGCTGGTCACTCAGCATAAATTGCCTACTGTATGGCATCCTCATTTACTCAAGCACATGCATCAGAGAACACAAACTAAAGACTCCCAAAGGGGCAGCAGTGGGAGAAGATTGGGTTGAAGCAAACACAAGTTTAAGGTTGCCACTACCTCCCTAAACTGGAGTATTAAGCTCCCTATTACCCTTTGAACGACTGTTCTATCACATGGCCTGAAAATTGGGGCGGCCGAGGCTTCTGTACCCTACTACCAAAACTAAGGAACTCGCTGCACACACACTTTCGAGTCAAACTTATTAAAGTTCAGGAATCAATTAAAAACCTGGCTATTTGCCCAATAAACTTTATGTTCAGTTCTTCAAAAGGTTGCTTGAAATGTGCCTAGAGACCCTAAGAAAGTGATAGCGCGCTTTCTAAACGGCTATAAAAAAAGTCCAATGACCTGTTGTAATATATATTGCCAATGACTGTTCTATTGTAACGTTATACTGCATGGGATCTTATATTGTATAGTTATGTAAGAGTCATTAATGTACCCAAGGACGTGTTCATACATTTAACTTCCTGCAATCATGCAGCTTTGCGCAGCTACCCGGTGTAGGAGAGTAGGATCCCCTTCTTATAGTTACCCCCACTTTTTGCTGATGTTTCACTGTTTTTCGACTTCACCAGACTGAGGCCCTGCTAATCAGGACCCCAGTCTATCTGCTTTCTACTCTAAATTGACTATGTACTTTAGGTACACTCCAGATTGGATTCTGGGGTACCCTTGTGAGTCCCTAGTATATGGTATACTATGTACCCAGGGCATAGGTACCCCAGAGGCCTACCAGGGGCTGCAGCATGTATTGTGCCACCCCTGGGAAGCCTTTTAAAATGACACAACAGGTCTGCTACAGCAGCCTGTGTAAGGTGGTGTATCCACCCCTTACTGAGATATAGGTTCCCTATATCTCTCCATATCACTGCACATGTAAACCTATCAGTCACCCCTATGGCAGGCCCTAACAATACTGAAGGCAGGGTGCTGGGTTTCGTGTGAGAGGGTGCCCATGCATGAGCAGAGCCCCTCTGCAGCTTTCGGAATCTTCATTCCGGGGTTGTTTGTGATGCAGCCAGACCATATACTCTTAAGTGCATTATGACCTCGCGGTAAATGCTAACTTGAGAATGGCTGCATGGAAATATGTTGTGTTTGGTGTCAAACACCTTGGAATCTACAGGTATGATCCCACCCTACTAGAGGGAGAAACATGGCACCACCGGTACACCAGGTACCAGCTTAACAGAACCCTGGCATCACAAACTGGATGCTGCAGCCACAGACACGAGTCTGCCCTCCTGCTGCTGGACGAAACTCCGGCAGGGGAGGCCTGGACAATAGGTTTCCTGTCACAGGGAGGTGTAACCACCTCCCAGACAGGCTTTAGTGTATTGGGGCTGGGTGGGTGCACTCCACGAGTGCTTTGAAGTCTGCACTGGGGGCACATTTGGTATCCCTGTGCATAGTCCAGCTCAAACCGGTTGCAGGGGCTACCAGCCCCTGCTCTGGCGTGAAACTGGACAAAGGAAATGGGTGTAGCCACCCCTCTTTCCTGACCCTCCCATAGGTGGGTCCCCAGAGTTTGTCCCACCCCTTCCTTGGGTATAAACCAGGAACCCCTGACTACAGGACTTTAGATTACACCTGGACTAAACTCTGACACAGAAACCAAGTACTTCGACGATCTGCACTACGCTGGATGACTGAACAATCTCCCTTGGAGTAAAGGAGTTACTCCCTTGCAAGGCAGGCACCTTTAACGCAACTGACCTGTTGGCATCTCCGAAGCTCCGACGGACTCCGAATAATATTGCCACACAGGAGGTGGGTTTTCCAAGGTCTTAGAGGTCGATCTGTGCCCACAGCAAGTCTGAGGCCCTTATCCCTCGTGGTGACCATGCAACCCGAACCCCTGGGCACCGCATCCATTTGCAGAAGCATCAGCTTTCCGGCAATCCCTGAGGCTGAGCTTTGGGTTACTTGTAGCCCCGACCCGGAGCAGTAATCACACCGAAGATTGCAGGCCTACACTCAACGAGTGTTCGGTGGGTTGCCATTTTGCGATTCCTCTTGAGGTCCCTTCGCGATCCCTGGTCCATTGACCTGTGGGTCCCCAAGAAGGCAACTCTAACTTTGATTGGGCTTCTCTGATTGCTCCAGACGTGCCCTGACTCCATCGCTTGGGGAGTCCCCAGGACCTTGCTGGTCCACACAGAAGCATCTTTTCTTTTCCTGCATGGGTTGCTGTTGCCAAGGCTTGTTGTGTTCAATCAGAGCACCGACACCCCAGCATTCGACATCCTTCGTGGGACAGCTCGAGTCCAGCTCCTGGTTGTCCTTGACGTCTCCGGGACCCCGTGGCTGCAGAGTCAATCTTCACCTCTTCGCACCTGAAGCACCCGACATCGGTGGGCATTAGATTGCTCCACTCCTGGTCACTGGCTAGTGACCCAGACTGTCCCCTCTGCTTTCAGGTTCTTCACATCTTCAATCCAGGCTTGGATCACACCGGACACTTTTCTCCTTCACGGCAGCAGCACTTTGCAGCAGATCGCCATTGAAGACGACGATTCCCGACACCATTTGACACCTATGCACCCGGCTTCCCTGGGTGAGGTAACTCATACTACAGTGCTCCCGTGGGTGTTGGCCCTAGAACCCCTTAAGTCTAAAGGGGTTTGCTCAAAGTCCTCTTCTAAGTGCCCTTTTGCTTTAAAATTCCAACTGTGACTTTCCTCATAGAATCCTACGGCGCTCGCGGCTGTGTTCTCACACTGCACACATCCCGCGTGGGTCTCCTGTGTCACTACCTTGGGTGGTTCCTTGGGGTCCCAGCGATTCTACGTGCTCTAGGCACTGTGTCTAGTCAAGTCGTGGTTCTTATACCACTTTCTTAATATATGGTTTGGTCCCCCCCTGGGGCTCAGTGTATATTGTGCTATTTACTGTCGTTTTAATACGGTGATATTGTGTATCTTGGACTCTAATCTCATAAAGAGATTAGTAGTGAGTGTTTAGAAATAAATACATATATTTTATATATCTTGTGTGGTTCTCCTTTCATTTGGTCATTCAAGAGGTTATAATCTGGTAAACCAAGCTGCTTTACATTCCTTCAAGACTTAGCCTGAAGGCTGCTCTCCATAGCTACCACTAGGATAGCTTTCAATAAAGGTTGTCTTTAAACCCATCAATAAGGGTCGTTTGGACTGGTGCAAGGTGCCCACTATAACTAGTGGACAGCATATGCCAGGCCAACCTCACACCCGGCTGGTCACGTCATCACATGTATTTATATAGCGCTTCACATCGCAGGTTTGTCATTTAAAAGCGCTATAAACAGGTTTAACTGTTAATCTACTTCAAAGGCGCTTCCATCTAGGTGTCTCCGAAAGATGGGAGCTAGGTCACCCTTGGCAGCATTTGCACATGTGACTTGCAGCAGTAAGTGTTGAACCCACCAAGCTACCTTGCTGGCATGGATTCTTGGATAGCAAATCTTGTAACATTTTGTTCTTCGGAAAATAAGCCAAGTTTAGACTTTAAAAAAACCAGAAGACCTAAAAACTGCAACAGGAACCGCCCTAAAGTCCAAAAAGAACAACCAGCTCTCCAAATACCAGTTAACAATGGGTCTCGATAACAGGCTACCAGTAGTTGCCATCCAGACTGGACCCTTCAGGGTAGAATCACTCCGGGCCATACTCGGAGCTCAGGTGAGGGTCAGCTGGACTGCTAGAAGCCCCCACAATGTCCCTCCGGTGCTTTGCAGACTTCAAGGGCCCAGTGGCATCGAAGTAGTTTAGGCAAAGTTTTCGATTTGCATGGAGTGGCAGGGGCAAGGAACGATTGGGGGAGGGGTGGGGGCTAGAGTTTACCAGTTGGAACTGGGAATTGTCTCCTATTCCTTTCATAAGTAGAAACCTGGCTCTCGGTGTACACAAGCTATGTATGGAGTTTGAGGCCGGGCTGTGAGATACATGGGAGCCCAAAGAGGTGGCTTAGTAGCTAGAGCTGCTAACCCTTGAACTGGGGAGTCGGCTTCGATACCCAGGCATCGGCTCAACCTCCTGCAATACTGGCAAGTCCCAAACTTCATGTGCCAAAAATAAAATATTGTAACACCCGGTCTTCATGTAAAATCGTTCTCATGAAAAGCACTCTAAAGCCCTTGGGTCAAGGTCGCACTATAAAAAAAACTGCAAAATAAACAAAAAACATGCATCAAAGTAGAAAGAAAAGAAAAAATAAATAAAAAAGGCTACGGATTCGGTAACATGACCAGAAAAGTTACATCACGAGAGAGGATGTGGGGGAACGGCCAGAGCTGCCGACTCCAGGGCTGGAGAACCAGGTTCGAGTCCCAGCGTGGGATCAACTCCTGTGATTCTGGGCAAATCACTTAATGGCCCCGTGCCCAAGAACAAAACAATGTGTCCTTGTGTAGCTGGTGCTCGTGTAAAGCGATCCAATACCTTCTTGTCGAGCTCGCACTATATAAAAATGCAACCACCCCCCATAAACAAAACAAAAAGGCGATTACGGCTGATAAAACCACTGAGAAGGAATTGTCCGTGGCAAGGTTGTGAACCTGAATTTAGCTCAGGTAGGTTTAGGTTTGAAAAAGTCAAGTTTCCTTGAAATTGCAACTCTGTTCTTCCCACCTCACACCGTCTCCTTTATTCACAGTTTGAGTTCCTTGAACATGGGGACAGAACTCTAAGCACACAAAAAGTGCACAAGTGTCTTCTGGCCTTCAGGTGCCTATGCTTTAAGCCCCCGCTGTGGAGACGGGGGAAGGTGGGGTGGGGGCAGACTCCTAGCTAGAGGAATGTAGGTGGGACAGGTTAAAGGGATCCGTCTCATCAGCCTCATCTCCATGCAGGACCGAGGACCCATTGGCGGATGACTACATTCAGGAAGACCTGGTGTGGTTTCTCAGACTCCCCCATCAACAGTCAGGCCAGGGAGCGGGGTTGGGCTATGTTGGGGGCTAGACCTAGTCACTGCTTCCACCGCCTCCCTAGCCAGGTCCACCAGCTCCATCCGGTTCTCGGCTGGAGAGAGCGCCTGCTCCGCGCCTCCATTCGCAGCTTCAGAGACTGCACTGAAGTGCAGATTAGACTGCTGCTACCCACCCTGGGCACTCTGAATCCGCTCAATGGAGGGGGCCCGGGAGAATGAGTGGATGGATATCCCCATACAATGCTGCCTCGGAACCCCGTGAGTGATCCACGCGTGGCTTGGGGACAGAAGCAAAGATGCTGCTCCATTCTGCACCCATCAGCAGTTTTCCAGAATGGTGACCCTTGGCCATCTAGGCAGAAAGAAGTCTGCCTCACACTCAGTGGTGGCTGCCACCGAGTAGTCCGGGTGGAGCTGGAGCGTGGATAGAAAAGTAAAGGTTACTTACCTTGCTGTCTGCCACCACCCCAGTCCTCTTCTGTTCCTGCCGGAAGCACACACAGGCTCCCTTAAGCCAATCACGACTCTGCTCCCACCGTGAATGCAGCGTTGCGATTGGTCTGAGCGCTGTGGTTCGGCGCTCAGACAGGGACTCTGAGCCAGTGCATGTTCTCCAGCCAGGCTGTCATACAGCCTGGTGGAGAAAATGCAAAGTGCACATGTCTGTTTGGCTGGCCCAAGATGGCCGGCCAAACCATTATGCGCACTTAAGTGCCCAACCGCTCCTCACCTGCTGGCTGTGACGACAGTACAGACCCGCCCTGTAAACCTGCCTGCAAACAGAAAAATTAAATGATAAGTGTTAATATTTTATTTTTCCTTTTTCTGCCATAGCGGAGGAGCTGCCGCTGCTCCCACTGATATTCCTTACAATGGTGAGCAGTATGTATGTGATATTTCTATAGCGCAAACCAAGCCAAAAGGCATGAATGTGCCCTATGGGGGTCATAGGCAGGCATGCAGTTCATGAGTGTTGAGAGGTACCAGGATTCTGGGTGAGAAGTGAACTGTTCCTGCACTGTGATGTGTCCTTTGAAGAGGAGATCTTTCATCCGTTTCTTAAATTAGAGCAGTGTTGGGGCGGTCCAGATATGGGATGCTGTTCCACATCCCAGGTGCAAAGATGTAAAAGAAAAATTGTTTAGGTAATTTGCCCTAGGACTCTGGGATTAATATCAGCTCCCACAACAGTGGTGGGAAAGAGGGGCGTGAAAGAAAGACTGCAGGGTGTAAGATGAAAAGCTGTGAGAGGAGGGAGTGGAGACTTAGAAAGGCAAGTGAGGAGTTTGTGGGGGAGAGGAAAGATTTGCAAAAGGGGAGCATTTCCATGAGAAAAGAGGGTGTGAATGGGTTTGTAAGAAGAGTGCATATGACAGAAGAAATAAGGATGTGAGAAGGCAAGACTGAAACGTGTGAAAGGAAGTTGTGCAGGAGGGTGGGAGGAAGGAGTAGGAGGTAAAAAACCGCTATGAAGGGTGAAAATTGGTTGTAAGGAGTACACGTCAGAAGGATACATTATGAAAAATTCAATAGGTGTGAGAAGGGACCATGTGAAAGCCAGGAGAGGGCAATGGCCTTTTTAGGGACAAGCACACTGGGGGAAGCCTAGGCTACCACCAGTAGGGATGTTCTGTCACTAATATAAACTCCAATGCTGGTACCATTGCTTGAGGGTTTGGTACATAAAAATGTGCTTATACCTTTGATGGCAAAAATATCTTGCACTTGACAGAAGTAGAAGTAGAAGATGTGAGTGAGGAAGGCTGAAGGTGGTGAGAGATGTGTATAGGGACAATGAGGAGAGACAGCATAACATTGTAGAAGAGAAGACTGCATGAAAGGCAGGAGTAAACCAAGAGTGTCTGGGGCAAAAGGTTAAGACCAAGGTTCAAAGAAATAGAGATGGGGAGTTCCAGAGATGAAATGGTAGCTGGTCTGCGCTGCTAGGTAGGAGAATAAGCCAGTGGAGTTCCGAGGTAGGGGGTGATGTGGGTTCATCTAGGGAGATCCAGGACAAGTCTGGCTGCGGTGTTCTGTATGGTCTGTAATCGTCAGAGAAGGTGAGCTGCGGTCCCTACGTTGTGTTGCCGTGTTCCAGTCTGCTGCAGATGAGGGCCTGGGTGATGGTGCATCTTGAGCTTTGGGGTAGCCATTTGAATATCTTACATAGCATGTGGAGAACAAAGAAGCAGGAGGAGACAGTCGATTAGAGTCTTCATGTTTAGTTTGTTGTCCAGAGTGATGCCTAGGTTACTAGTGTTGCCAGTCGGGTGGGAGTAATTCAGAGTACCGAGGGCCACCATGATGCATCCCAGGGGAAGCTTTTGTTTCCAAAGATCAGTACCCCAGTCTGTTGAGCTTCAGGCAGTTGTCCTTTATCCAGTTGGCAAGGTCTCATGCACTTGGTGGTGTCTTCGGAGAGGATGAGTTGGGAGTCATCAGCGTAGGATTAGGAGTTGAAGTCCGTGGGTTTTGACAATGCTAGCCAGGTGGCATGTGCTGAACAGGGTGGGTATGAGAAGTTGGCCTGGTATGTGCTGGCCACTAATTAAAGTGGGCACCTTGCACTAGTCCAAATAACCGTTATGGTGATTTAAGAGGTCAAAGATAACCTTAGAAAGCTATCCAAGTGGTAGCTGTGGAGAGCAGCCTTCAGGCTTAGTCTTGAAGGAATGTTAAGCAGCTTGTTTTACCAGAATGCAACCTTATAGTATTGGTTAAATGAAAGGAGAACCACAGTAGTTATAAAAATATGTATTTATTAATATAACAGTCTCGTATGACACAGTATCTTCTACACGAAGATTATCACAAAGCACACAATACTGTAGCACAGAAACAATAGTAAATAGCACTAATACACAGTGGGCTCCAGGGGGAGACCAAACCATACACTAAAATAGTGGTATAAGAACCACAACTCGAGTCAAGACAGTGTCTAGAGGATGTAGAACCGCTGGGACCCCAAGGAACCACCCAAGGTGAATAAGTAGGGACCCCATGGAGGACGGGTGCAGTGTGGGAACACAACCGGCTGCTCCGTACAATTCTATGTGGTAGTCGCGGTTGAAATTTTAAAATTTAAGGACCCTGCCCAGTAGACTTTGAAGAAACCCCGTGGAACTTAGGAGGTTGGAGAGCCACCCCACCCGTGGATACCGTAGTACCAGAGTTACCTATCCCAGGGGAGCCGGATGCATCGGAAACCGCGATCTCTATGGAGCACTTCGAACAGAGCCGCTGCTGGAAGAAAAGTGTCCGTTGGAATCCAAAGGTGGATTCTTGTTGAAGGGTACCTGAAAGCAGAGGGGACAGTCTGGGTCACTCAGAAGTGACCAGGGGCTCGGTAGACGAAGGCCCACAGATGTCGGGTGCTTTAGGGGGTTCTGGACTCTGCAGCCTCCGGGACCAGGAGATGTCGAGGACGACCAGGAGCCGGATGCGTGCTGTCCCACGAAGGATATCGAGTGCTGAGGGGTCGGGTCCGGCAGGAGCACCAACTAGCCTTGGCAATGGCAACCCACGAAGGTCAAGCAAGGTTACGGTTCGGACCAGCAAGGTCCAGGAGACTCAAACAGGGGAGTCAGGACAAGACTGGAGCAACCAGGGGAGCCCAAGAAAAGCAGAGTTGACCCTCAAGTGGACCCACAGGAGTCGCGAGAAGACCTCGAGCGATTTCACAAAGCAGCAGCCCATGGAGCACTCTGTGCGAGGAGGCCGGAGTTCTTTGTAGGAAATGGTGCCAGAGGTTGGGGCTACTTGGAGCCCAGTGCACTTGTTCGGGAAATGCCAACAAGCCTATGCACTTGCAAATGAACGCAGTGCACAGTGGTACGGGTATTGCAGCCCCACGAGGGATTCTGGCCTCAAACTTGGTAAGAGGGCAGCTCGGACCTCGAGGGACTTGGAAACCCACCTCCTGTGTTGCTGGAGTCTTCAGAGTCCGTAGGAGCTCAGGAGCAGCAGACCGGTTAGTCGAGATGTGGTGCCTGCGGTTGCAGGGGAGTGACTCCTTCACTCCAAGGGAGAGATCTTCGGTTGTCCTTGATGTTCCACAGGTGCTGCACGGAGACTGTATGGTGCAGGGACAGACGATGCTTCAGAATGAGAGGGAGACTAAGTCGGGCCCAAACAAAGTCCAGAGTATCCAGTTGGTCGAAGTTCAGTGGTTTCGGGTTCAGAATCTTGTCCACGTCGAACATAGGGTCCTACAGCCAGGTAAGCCCTTTTGTACCCAGGGGAGGGGGGTTGGACAGATTCAGGGGACCCTCCCAGGGGAGGGTCTGGACAGTGGGACGGTTACTCCCATGTCCTTTGTCCAGTTTTATGCCAGAGCAGGAGCCAAGGGCTCTCAGGACTGGTTTGAACTGGACTATGCACAGAGAGACCAAATGTGCCCCTCATGCAGACTTTCGGTCGCTGGCAAGCGCACCCACCCAGCCCTAATACACTAAATCCAGTCTGGGAGGTGGTGACACCTCCCTTTGACAGGATGCCTATTGTTCCACCTTACTCTGCTCGAGCTTGGCTCAGCAGCAGGAGGGCAGAAATGTGTCTCTGGTCGGCAGCAACCATTTTGTGCTGCCCGGGACTAGAAGGCTGGCACCAGGAACACCAGGGACCCAACAAAGCTCGCTTCTGAGGGGTGGAATCATACCTCTCACACCACTTACCGGTGTGGGGGTATGATTCCACAATGCTGACACCAAACCCGATAGGGTTACTTTCAGCCATTTTAGAGTTGGTCATCACGCAGTCACGTAATGCCACTCTATATGTCGTAAATGGCTGATACACTGACAACCCGGGAGAATATACTCCGTAGGCTGCAGGGGTGTTCTGCTCATGCAGTGGCACCCTCTCACTTAGAACGAAGCACACTGCCTTCAGGATTGTTAATGTATGAAAACACAAGGGACACCCTACTCTCACGGAACCAGGGTACTTTACAGTTTAACAGACAACGGTTCCTGTGGACAATCAACAAATGATACTTAATATATAATGGCACAATCACAATCATCGAAGGCAAAGATGTCTGAAAGAGAAAAGGCACATAACACGAATTTTGTATGAAAATACGTTTTATATAAGGTTTTCACAATATTTTAAATCCAGTGCATGGTGTCCCAAGGGATTGTGAAACCTATATTTCAAGGTTGTGACTGACAAAAACAAGGTTATCAAAATTGTACAAAAGCGACCATTAAATCAATACATATGTGCTCGCAGCCTACTAATACAGTAATAGTGGCTGACAAATGGTTCACTTCACTTAGTCGACGATGTTTCGGCCCACTTAATGTGGGGTCTCATCAGGACCTAGCAATGAAGGGGCACCTAAAAAAATGATAACCATAGTATCAGTAATGGGGCGGTGGAGAAAAATTTAAAAAAGCATCAAAAAGGTAGATATTCAGTCGCTAATCATACCTGGGGATGACTGTCCGATAATGTGGTGTGCACCGTGTGGGGATGAAAAGGAAGAAGAGTACACATAGGGTCCAGTCGGGCACTGTGGGGACGAGAAATGAGGAATATTTAAAATGCATACGGGTACACAGGTTTAACGCTGGAAGTCACCAGCTGTGAATATAAGTTCAACTTACCCTATAGTGGGGAGGGTACTGACAGTCAGGAAGGCTCAAGGTTGAAAGCCTTCATTTCAAAAAGGGCGATAAGCTGTTGTCAGGAATTTCTGAAAGAAGGGTTCAAACACCCAGTAAATATGTATGTTGCACAGGTGGCCAATTTTATATATTAGTCAAATTGAAAAAACTTACCCGTGGTAAAGGGCTAAACTCTAAATTAGCGTCAAAAGAATGACAATCCGTCTTTTGGTTACCTAAAAATAAGAAGTGAAATGAGAATAAACATTCACCCAATTTCCAAACTATATGCACATGCTTTGAGGACACTGAATTGTTTGTGCCTCGTCCTTTCCTTTAGTCATGTCTGCTCGTCTATTCTAATTATGACCAGCAGGGCGCGCCCCGTGAGCATAAAACAAGTCCAATTCCTTTCGATCGGTCTTGCCATCGCACGAAGAGAGAGACCGGTGCAGTGCTCTCCACGAGGCGAGAGAGATTAATTACTGCAGCTGACCTTGGCAGCCCCTTTCATTCCATTATCCTCTCCGCACCGGGAAAGAGCACCTTTGCGCCAAATTCTGGTTTTATAGTTTGGAAATTGGGTGAATGTTTGTTCACTCGTTTCACTGCTTATTTTTAGGTAGCCAAAAGACGGATTGTCGTCATTTTCTTTTGAGGCTAATTTAGAGTTCAGCCCTTTACCACAGGTAAGAGTTTTTTCAATTTGACTAATATATAAAATTGACCACCTGTGCAACATCCGTATTTACTGGGTGTTTGAACCCTTCTTTCAGAAATTCCTGACAACAGCTTATCGCCCTTTTTGAAATGATTAAGGCTTTCAACCTTGAGCCTTCCCGACTGTCAGTACCCTCCCCACTATAGGGTAAGTTGAACTTATATTCACAGCTGGTGACTTCCAGCGTTAAACCTGTGTGCCAGTATGTATTTTAAATATTCCTCATTTCTTGTCCCCACAGTGCCCGGCTGGGCCCTATGTGAGTAATCTTCCTTTTCACCCCCACATGGTGCACACCACATTATCTGACAGTCATCCCCAGGTATGATTAGCGACTGAATATCTACCTTTTTGATGCTTCTCTTATTTTTCTCCACCACCCCATTACTGATACTATGGTTATAATTTTTTTAGGTGCCCCTTCATTGCTAGGTCCTGATGAGACCCCAGATTGTTAAGTGGGTCGAAACGTCGTCGACTAAGTGAAGCGAACCATTTGTCAGCCACTATTACTGTATTAGTAGGCTGCGAGCACATATGTATTGATTTAATGGTCGCTTTTGTACAATTTTGATTAAACCTTGTTTTTATGTCACAAAGAGTCACACTTGAAATATAGGTTTCACAATCACTTGGGACACCATGCACTGGAATTAAAATATTGTGATTACATTATATAAAACAATGTATTTTCATACAAAATTTGTGTTATGTGCCTTTTCTCTTTCAGACATCTTTGCCTTCGATTATTGTGATTGAGCTATTATATATTAAGTATCATTTGTTAATTGTCCACAGGAACTGTTGTCTGTTAAACTTCAGGATTGTTAAGGCCTGTTATAGGGGTGACTGATAGGTTTTAAGTGCAGTGACCCTTAAATATAGTAAACCTATATCTTAAGAGGTGCATGCACCATCTTACACACGCTGCAATGGCAGGCCTGTAGTTCCATTTTGCATGGTCTCTCATGGGTGGCATAATACATGCTTCAGCCCATGGGAGGCCTCTGGGGTACCTATTCCCTGGGTACATGGGTACCATATACTAGGGACCGACAAGGGTACCCCAGTATCCAATATGGAGTGTACCCAAGTAAATAAAATAACAGTTTAGGGAGAAAGAAGATAGACTGGGGTCCTGATTAGCAGGATCCCAGTCAGACTAGTCAAAAACAGCATCACATTTAGCAAAAAGTGGGGGTAACCATAAGAGGCAGATCCTACTTTCCTTCACAACCCCCAACCCCCCCAAACGTAAGGAGTTGATGCTAACCTTACCCAGTTGAGTTTTCATTTTCTAAGTGGAAATATCTGGAGAGTCCATATGCATTGGCATGGTTACTCCCAGGTCGATGTTCCACTGTATAGTCCATCCACTGTAGGGAAATGGACCACCTCAAAAGTTTGGGGTTTTCACCCTTCATCTGTTGTAGCCATAGGAGGGGCTTATGGTCTGTCTGAACAATGAAGCGAGTGCCAAACAGGTATGGCCTCAGCTTCTAAGAGGCTCAGACCACAGCAAAGGCTTCCCTCTACAGCTGACCAACATTTCTCTGGGGTCAACCTTCTGCTGATAAAAGCTACTGGTTGATCCGGACCCTCTGCATTAAGTTGTGATAACACAGCCCCTACCCCCAACTCAGATGCATCTGTTTGGACAATAAATTGCTTGGAGAAGTCAGGACTCTGCAGAATGGGAGCAGTGCACATGGCCTGCTTGAGATCAAATGCCTTCTGACAGCTAACTGTCCACTGAACATTCTTGGACATTCTCTTTGATGTGAGATCAATCAAGGGAGTCACTATAGACCCATATCCTTTAGCAAATCTCCTGTAATATCCAGTCAGGCCCAAGAAAGTTCTGACCCGAGTCTGGGTAGTTGGAGCAACCCAGTCCATGATGGTCTGGATTTTGCTCTGTAATGGTTGAACCTGACCTCCCCCCAAAAGGTGGCCCAGGTACACAACCTTGCTCTGCCCTATCTGGCACTTAGTAGCCTTGATAGTGAGGCCTGCTTTTTGCAGAGCCTCCAAAACATTCTTCAGGTGGACCAGGCGAACCTCCCAGGTGGAGCTAAAGACCGCTATATCATCAAGATATGCTGCACTATAGGCTTCCAGGCTTGTAAGGACTTTGTTCACCAGCCTTTGGAATGTGGCAGCTGCATTCTTCAATCCAAAGGGTATTACAATAAATTGATAATGCCCACTAGGGGTTGTTGAAAATGCGGTTTTTGGTTTGGCATCCTCAGCTAGTCTGATTTGCCAATAGCCAGCAGTGAGGTCAAATGTGCTCAAAACCCTGGCTGAGGCCAAAGTATCAAGCTCAGCTGCCCTTGGAATTGGATGAGCATCAGTCCTAATGACTGCATTGAGTCCCCTGTAGTCAACACAAAACCTCATCTCTTACCACCCTGGATGTGAGGTTTTGGTACCAAGACCACTGGACTAGCCCAAGGGCTATCTGAGGGCTCAATAAGTCCCAATTCTAGCATCTTTTGGACCCCAGTCCTGATGCAGTCTGACATGGTCAGGCTGCCTGTAAATCTTATTTTTAACAGGTAGACTCACCTGTGTCCACTTCACGGGTACACCAGGTGGTCTGACTAGGAGTCAGAGAGAACATGTGTATTAATTGAGGACCTTCCTGTAATCAATCTGCTGTTGGTCAGTGAGGCTGCCTGCCAAAGCTACACCATCAACTGACCCATCATCAGGGTTCTGAGAGAGGAGATCAGGGAGAGGGTCACTCTTCCTCCGGTCCCTCATCAGTTGCCATGAGCAAGCCCATGTCAGCCCTGTCAATTTATGGCTTGAGCCTGTTCACATGGAGCACCCTATGGGGGCTCCTGGGAGTACCAAGGTCCACCAGGTAAGTGACTGGTCCCTTCTGCTCAAGAATGGTATGGGGTCCACTCCACTTGTCTTGAAGGGCTGCTTGGGCCACAGGCTCCAACACCCAAACCTTCTGCCCTGGCTGATAAACAGTCAGAACTGCCTTTTGGTCATGCCAAGCTTTTTGCAATTCTCGACTTGCCTCGAGGTTTTTACTGGCCTTCTTCATGTACTCAGCCATCCTGGAGCGGAGACCAAGTACATAGTCCATTATGTCTTGCTTAGGAGGTTTGAGAGGTAACTCATCCCTCCTTCACCAAACACAAGGGAACCCTAACTGGATGCCCAAACAGAAGTTCAAAAGGGATGTAGCCAACCCCCTTCTGTGGGACCTCTCAGTAGGCAAAGAGAAGGCAGGGCAACAGGACATCCCATTTTCGCCTAAGCTTTTCTGGGAGGCCCATGAGCATGCCCTTGAGGGTTTTGTTGAACTTTTCAACTAACCCATTGCATTGTGGGTGAAAGGATGTGGTGAATTTGTAGTTCACTCCACACTCCTTCCACATTGCAGTGATATAACTGGACATTTAGTTTGTACCTCTGTCAGTTAGGACCGCCTTAGGGAAACCCACTCTGGAAAAAATTCCCAGGAGGGCCCTGGCCACCACAGGAGCTGTGGTGTTTCTAAGGGGAGTGGCCTCTGGGTACCTAGTGGCATGGTCCACCACCACTAGAATGCAACTGTCCAGATGCTGTAGGAGGGTTCATGGGACCAATGATATCACTCCCAAACCTCTCAAAGGGAACCCCCACCACAGGTAGTGGTATGAGGGGGGGCCTTTGTGGTACCACCTGACTTACACTGGCTTGACAGGTGGTACACGAGCAACAAAACTCCTTTGTGTCCTCTGACATGAGGCCAGTGAAATTGAGGGACAATTTTGTCCAAAGTCTTACTTTGGCCTGGGTGTCCTAAGGGAATGTCATGTGCCATGGTGAGTAGGAAGCCCCTAAACCTCAGAGGTGTGACCAACCTCCTGGTGGCACCAGGCTTGGGGTCTCTACCCTCAGAGTATAGGAGTCCCTCATCTGAATAGATCTTGAGATCCACTGACACTCCCAGCAGCCTCAGCAGCAGCTTGCTGTCTGAGGGGTTCAAGAGAGGGGCAGGTTTGCTGCTCCATACTCAAGTCTGCCCTGGAAGGGCCCCCTGTCCCCAAGAACTCAACCTGATCAGGTTCCAGTTCATCTGAGACAGTTCCTTCACAGGGACTGAGATCATCCCCCTCTGGAGACTGATCCTCACTCTGAGTCTGGGGGGGAAGACAGCCTTACCCGTCCTGCTCCTTCTCTTGGAAGGCCCTTGGTCCATTGTTCCAGGATCCAGGGTCTGTTCAGTGTTAGCCAGTTTGTCCTGTGACCTGGTCACAGCAAACACATCTGCAGTGATGCCCAGCATTGCTGCATGAGTCCTTAGTTCCACCTCAGCCCAAGCTGAAGTTTCCAAATCATTGCTCAACAAACACTCCACTGGAAGTTCTGAGCTAACCACAACTTTCTTAGGGCCAGTTATCCCTCCCCAGCTGAAATTAACAACTGCCAAGGAATGATCAGTCCTGACATTGTTAGCATTGGTCACTTGGTACATTTCTCCAAGTATGATTTGGTCAGGGTCCACAAGATTCTCTGTCACCATAGTGACACCTGCACATGTGTCCCTGTATGCCATGGCCTCCTTACCATTGATCAAAGGCTGTTGTCTGTATTTGCCCAGGTTAATGGGACTGACAAATAAGGTGGCAAGATCCATGCCACCATCACAGACAAGCACAGCCTGAGCTGGAGTTCTGACTAGGCCAGAACCCATCTCAGAGCACAAGGTTAACCCTACTAATCCCTTGTTCCCTGTACCACTACCTGTACTTGTGCTAGGGGGCGCAGTTGCCTTAGGGGCAGTGGTGTTAGGAAGATTTTCCTTGGCTTTTGGACAATCAGCATCTCTTGTCCAATGGGTTTTCTGTTTACAGAGATAGCACCAAGGTTTCTTTTTGCCTTTCATCTTTGTTGGATTGTGACTCTTCCCTGCCCCCCCCCCCCGATGCAGGTTTTTGGGGCCCTGGTGAAGACTTCTGATCTTTACCCTTGTCCCCACCTTTATCTTGAGTTTTAGCATCTTGCTTCTTTTGGTCGCCGTTAGACCTGGTACCATTGGCGTGAGTCTCCCTTCCACTTTATTCTGATTGCCTCCTCTGGTTTTAGATGCTTTGGGCACTGTGCCACTGCTATTCAGTGCCACAGTGCAAGTGCTCCCTAGGTTAAATTGATTTATTGATTAGTGACTCCATGATTGGATCATTTGATTTACTTGTCAGACCCTAGTATAGTGGACCAGGGTGCCCAGGGCCTGTAAATCAAATGCTGCTGGTGGGCTTGCAGCACTGGTTGTGCCACCCACAGAAGCAGCTTGTAAAGTGTCTCAGGCCTGCCATTGCAGAGCCTGTGAGCAGTCTGTACTGCCATGTCGACTTGGCAAGTGCACCCACTTGCCTGTCCCTAAACCTTCCCTTATCTTCATATCATACACCCCTAAGGTAGGCCCAAGGGCAGGGTGCATTGTAAGTATAAGGTAGGACATGCCCTGGTGTGTGTGGCATGACCCAATAGTGATTTACAGCCATTTTCGTTTTTCACTATTGCAAGGCTACCTGTTCCCCATAGGCCAGAATGGGCAGTTTGATTATAACATTTTATAATCCTAACTGACCCAGGGAACATGGTAGAAAAACGAATTTAGTATGCCTGAACTCAGAATGATAAAATACATCTTTTAGTAAAGTTGGTTTTAACATTGTGTTTGAAAATACCACTTTTAGAAAGTAGGTATTTTCTTGCCTAACTGTCCAAGCCTGCCTCTGCTAGGATGTGTATTCCTTGTCTGGTTTGTGAGTGACAGGGGCTGGGAGGGATTCCAGGAGACGGGGTGAGTCAGCACAGGGCTGAATAGACCTATCTTCATGTAGAGTGGTGGGAGGAGTTGCACCTGGGTCTGAATAGGGCTGTGCCTGCCTTCCACAATGCTGGCTCCACCTCCTGTGGTGCATCTGATGTCCCTGGCCCACACTGTCAAAGGAAAGAAGGAGTCCTGTAAACAAAGTGCTCCAGGACTGCACAGAACTGGTTTGGACCAGGTAAAGGCCCCTCTGCCCTCAGAGGACAAAGGATTTAGGGGTATAAATATTGGGGCCCTGACCCCAGAACTTTAGATCACTTCTGGAACAACAAGTCGAACCTCTGCCAAGGAGAAGAACCAAAGGAAGCAGTAGGAGTTGGACTGCCCCCCTGCCAGTGTGCTGTGTTGGCCTACAGTGGTGTCTTCAGTGCCAAGGAGAGGAGAAGGAACTTTTAAAGAACTTTCATCATCTTGCAGAATATTACTCCAAGGGCTTGATTTGAGCTTGCCTCCTGACCGAAGTCTCAGGGATACCAGACTTCACTCTGTTTGCCTGCATCTGGAACTTGCTGTTCTGGTGCTACAGAAGGAATCTGCAACACAGACGCCGGCAAGCGATGCCGTAATCTGAAAACGAAGCCGTGAGCGCTGCTCCGACTTGCAACGTAGACCCGACGCCGGCCGCCGTGCCACATCTACACCAGCGAACGACATCGTAAGCCTGCCATAGCTGTGAGCGATGCTCCGACTTGCGACGCCGGCCCGACGCCTGCTGCTGTGCCGCATCGACTCTGAAGCCGACATCATCGCGGAGCCGATCGACGTAGGTGGTCAAGAATCCATCGACATCGTGACATCGTACGGAACCGTGGTTTCAGCGCCATCGTGATGTCACCTCTCCGGTAAGGAACAGACCATCACCTGCTTTGCGCAAGCATCGAGGACCCGACGCATCGCCTCCCCCGAAGCCAGGAACCGATGCCGCACAGCGCTAACGACGCCGCATCTCCCCGACGCAGTGAGCGGTCTGTTTTCGCTTTTCCCAAGTTACTGTTCTTTGTGGGTCTGTTTCGACTCTGGGCCCGACGCCGCGCACCTCGCGGTCGGCGCCGTACTTTGGGATTTCTTTGACCTCGACGTCGTGATAACTCCAGTTGGGGTTATCTGTTGCTAAAGACTGCTTTTAAGTAAAGAACCTATTTCTACCATCTTGAAGAATTATTATCCGGCAGAGACAGAGGCATGCAGGTGGAGCAGCACAGCTGAATGGGAGAACCTTCCCATCAGCCCTCACTGATCTCATGAGGCCATAATTATAGAAACAAGGGAGACGCTACTCCTTTCCATCAACCTGGCGGCACCAAAACATTTAGGCCGCTAGTGATACTTTATTTAAACTCACCTTGGTCCTGAAGTGCTTTGGATCTCCTCCAGAGGCCACAGATCGCGCGAAACATGTCGCCCACCAGATACACCCACTAAGGACTCATATCTAGCTACTGAGGGACATAATATCCCACTAGCAGCACCACACACCTTTTACTAATGAGAGGGACCACTTTAATAAATAATAGCCACTCTCCCTCCAGTCATTTTTTAATACACTAGTTGAGACCTCACTTCCACTCACACGCACCTAACAGCTTGTTTCATCAAAAGATCTCCGAAAAAGAGACCCTTCAGGGGACCCGTAGGGCATTGCAGCGCCGGCCAGATGAGGAGCAAAAAGCCCAATGATTAAGCATGACATCCTTCGGGGTGTGTGAGGGCATCATGATGAGGACACACTGTCCCCACACAGAGTAGCACAGGACACCTTTTCCTTTCTCCACTTTGAACTCTCCTGTTAAGGAACAGTGACCACCCTTTATATACTAGTCAAAAACAGCATCACATTTAGCAAAAAGTGGGGGTAACCATAGGAAGCAGATCCTACTTTCCTACAGTTGGGCCGAGCAAGGATCCTTGCTGTATAGCACAGATGATTTCCTTTGGTGCGGCGAAGGGGGAAGACTGACTCTGCGTTCTTCTGAAGATGAAAGAGGTGGCCCGTCAGAGCGGCTTCTTGGATGCCTATGTTTTGTAGACTTGTGATGTGTGTGGTGGGAGACTGGACCTCCTAGACCTTTTGGTGGCCTCAAATACAGAGCCGCAGTCTCCTCAGTCGAGTAGGGCACGGATGTCATCTGTAGCCACAATGAGGGCAGTCTTGATGCTGTGGTTGCTGAAGAATCCAGATTGGGATGAGTCGAGTAGGTTATGTTCGAGATGTGAGGAGATTTGTTGGTTGATGGCTTTTTCTAATACATAGGCCAGGAATGAGAGCAGGGAGATTGGTCGGTAGTGGAGTTCACTGGGGTCTGCAGATGGTTTCTTTAGTAGGGCTTTGACTTCTGCATGTTATCCATCATTGGGGAAGGTGGCTGCAGAGTTCTTGATGGAAAGCAAAAGACACAATTGATGGACGGAATGCAGAACAAATCAAAACATTCACCCCCAGTCAAGATATCTGGGTTAAATCCATCATTCTTTTGCTCACCATGCCACCCCCAGTTTAGACCTGGCCATATGCAAATCAGTCTTGACCCTGTGCCTCATGGGAACAGTCCAGCCCGAACTGCCAAGCCAGGTCCTCCCTGGACCGGAAACAAGCATCCTAGGACCGGTTTCGGGGTTTCACCCCTCTTCAGCCAGGATAGCTGATTCCAGTGGCACAGTGAGCCCAGGACCCATGTCTGGGCATACCTGGCACACTTAGGGAGAGAAAGCAAAAGACACAATTGATGGACGGAATGCAGAACAAATCAAAAAATTCACCCCCAGTCAAGAGATCTGGGTTAAATCCATCATTCTTTTACTCACCATGCCACCCCAGTTTAGACCTGACTGATGACGGCTGTAAGCCAGAAACTGGTCCCAGGATGCTTGTTTCTGGTCCAAGGAAGACATGGCTTGGCAGTTCGGGCTGGACTGTTCCCATGAGGCACAGGGTCAGACTGATTTGCATATGGCCATGTCTGAACTGGGGTGGCAGAGTGAGCTAAAGAATGATGGATTAAACCCAGATCAGTTGACTGGGGGTGAGTGCTTGCAATGTTCAACACTCCGTCCATCATCCCCTTTGGTTTTGCTGAGTTCTTGATGGAGGCAGTGTCCTGTGGGGCAAGCTGGTTCCATTTGGTTAGTTGGATGTCTGATGGTAGCAGGGTCACTTAAAAAAAAAAAATAAAAAAAAAGTCGGTGGCCTTGGGTTGGGGTTTGAAGTTACTGCAGATGTTAGCAATCTTGCTGTGGAAGAAGTTTACAAGGTTGTCGCAGAGTTTGTGAGGGAGTAATGTTTGTTGCAGCTGAGAGGTCGGAGAAATCTTTGATGTCAGAGTTCCTTGCTGTTATTGGAGCTTAATTTGATGCATGAGGCTATGGGTTTTTTTCTTCGATGCTCAACTATCTGTGGTAGAGGTTGAGGGCTGTCATCAAGGTGATCTTGTCCTTGCTGGTGCGCCAACTCCTTTCCAGTTATTTCCAGTGTAGTTTAGCAATTCTGAGGTCTTCAGTGTACTAGCTAGCCCACTCGGTGGACCTTCTGTGGGTGTTGCCTGTGGGAGCAACGCTTCGGCACAGTTGGTGATCCAAGTGTTGAAGTTTGATGTTCTGGTCTAGGATTTTGAGGGGGATGGAGTGGGTGGTATTGAGAGGTTTGATCCATGTGTCCTTTGAGACTTATAAGGCTGCCGTGAAAGGGGGGGAGGGGTGTTGGGCATACTGGGGAAGAGGTCTGAGCTGGTGATGTCGAAGTGAATGATAGAATGGTCGGTCCAGGTGAGTTTCGTGGTGTGGTTGTAAATGGTGCAGTCGCTGGAGGTGAAGACTGGGTCTAGCATGTGGCCTGTGGTACTTGTGGGCTCGTGGATGAGTTGATTGAGTCCAAAGTTGTTGATGCAGTCCAGGAGGTTGGTAGTGTGGTCATTAAGGTTGAAGTTGAGGTCCCCGAGGAAAATGTAGTTGTTGGAGTCTATGGCGAGGGGAGGCGTGGTCTTGGAGGACAATAGGCGATGGTGCCCCTGGTGTTGTTTTTGCTGTCTGTTTGGAGTAAGAAGTTGGGGTGTTCAATGGCTGGGGCAATGTCATCTGAGGTGGTGCATTGGATTCCTTGTGTATGATGGCGATCCCTCCGCCAGGCTTGTTGATGCAGATTAAGTGGGTGATCTTGTATCCTAGCATAGTGAGCATGTGTGGAGAAGGGCACATGCAAGTTGATTTTTTTTGTTCATGAGATATCTGATGTGTTCATGGTGGAGCTGGTCGGTGAGCTGGTGTGTGTTGTGGCAGGTGAAGTGGCAGTGGGTGCAGATGCAAGGTCCTACTGTGGAGTGGGGCAAAGGCAGTGACTGTTGTGGCATCTGGGGTCGAGGGTGTAGAGTTTGGTGTTGGTGCACCTGCGGGGCAGGAGGACCAGGGATCGTGGCGCTGGGCACAGACCAGGCATGGACGGGTGCAGGTGGGCTTACCTTTGGTGCTGTTATGCTGCAGCAGCCATTAAGTAGGTCCTGGGAGATGCGCAGTAAGTGGGGTTTCCTGAGGCAGGAAGAAGGTGGAAGACGTGCAGGAGAGCAGGTATGGAGCAGGTATGGAGCAGGGAAACGGATGAACAGTGGTGGGGGGTGAGGGTTTAAAGAAAGGTGGCAACAGTGATCAAGTATTAGCAAAGCCATTAGTTCTCAGCAATTGTCAAGCTCCGAGCTTTTGGCGTTGTTAATGTGAATGTTTTTTAGCTGTAGGTTTGCGAATTTGCAGATGCGTTGTGTGCTTGTTTTCAGTTGTGTGCGTTATATCTTTGAGGGGGTGCGACTCTGGGCAGATGACTTCATTGCCCAAGGCTTAAAAAACAATGAATTGGATCTTCTGTAATGTGACCTGTGCTCATAAATCGCTGCCCTTTGACGTAGTTCACGCTATATAAGACTACAATAAAATATAACCTTTTGCTTACTCGTGTTTTAAGAGTCTGCAAAGGCTGCAACAATGAAAGGATTCTTTATACAATAAAAATAATCCGTATTCCTTCTCAACATGGCTTTTTTGCCTTTGTTTAGTTGTAACCATCAGTCACGGATCATTAAAGCAGCTTTAGACCACATTTTAAACTGCTTTCACCTTTAAACTTTAAAGTACATATTGATCAGAGGTAAAAATACAGGCTTTGGGTGATTTTCTTCAATGGGCAAGACATTTAAATACCGCCAACGCCGGTCAAAAAAACGGCCAGGTGACAAACCTTGCCAGATCAGAAGATGTGGCCTTTGGGCCACTTTACTTCACCTTGCCCACTCAGCCAAAATGTAGTGTTTCTAGTTTTCACCAATGTTTCTAGCTCTAGGAGCTTTAAAAAGGCACAATTTATCAAAGTGGGGGTTCTAAGAGGGTCTTCCAGCTATGTTTGCACCATGTGTGCACAAATGCGGAGCATGGGGGTGGTGCCTGGGTGCTTCAGTAAACCATGGAGTTACAACTTAGTTTCTAGGAGGAGAGCCATCACTCCAAACTCAAGTCTGGAAATTAAATCCACTAAAGGGGCTAATTCTCTGATCTCTAACCCACCTCACTCTGCAGGGCAGACCGGTCTCCCTGGTGGCAGGGAGAACTCATGAGGTTATTCAGCATGCTGCCACCTACCATACCATAGGGTGGATATGCATATCATAGGAAGAGGACCTCCTATTCGGAATGCTTTCAAAGTCTAAGCGGTCTGTGCAGTACCTTCCAATGCCTAATGGGCTGTTAATATCCACCCTGCTGAAGAAGCTGGGTGATCCTCGGTGCTGGGACACTGGTCAGTTGCAGCTATGAACGGAGGAGGCCGCATGTGGAAACCTGAAGGCCTGGGTGAGGTCGGGGCCCGCACCTCCATCGGAGCTGGGGGCTGACAACCTGACAGGCCTGAAGGTGACCGAGATGCTCTCAAATGACGCATTTCTCTGGGGTGGAGGACACTGGCGGCACGCACATTCCGTATATCCGGATCTTTGCAGCATGGTGAGTGCCAGTGGGAAAGCTGCAGCCGTCGCACAGTCTAAAGCACAGTACCCGAGGCAGTATCTTGAAGGCGTTGCAGGAGGGGCAGAGGATGGGAAGAGAAAGAAATGAAGCTGCGTGCTGAGGCTGAGCAAGTCCAAAGGCAGACGACCAGGAAACAAAGAATGATGCGGTTAAAACGGTAGCGCTTGTGAAAAGCGCTAGTATAGAAATAATTAAAAAGTAGTCCCACAACAATAAGTTATGGCTGCTGCATATGCTCAACAGTAGTTTGCCGGTGCTCTCACCGCTAGAGGCAGGACATATGCATGCCCTTGAATTGGGAGAACGAAAAATAGAGAGACGATGGTGCCAGCAAATTGGAAGCCTATGGCTGGGCTGTAAGCCCTCTATACAGATACAGCAGGTCTCTGTTGAAGACAGTGCATGCGAGCCGCCTAGAGCAGAGATGTAAAAAAAGTGTCAAAGGGAAGCAGAAAGATGGTAAAAAGAACAGGTGCTAAGCGGGCACAGAGGTGTGAAGAGGAGCAGAGGAGGAGCAGAGGAGAGCAGAGTTTACTAGTGCAACGGAGCGCTGTGTCCGAAAGTGCCTTTACTCGTCTAAGAACTAGTCCAGGTAAGTGGTAAGCCTAGGCACCTGCTGAAAAGGTGTATTTTGGGCTTTGCCCACTGAAATGGTTTGTCTTTAAACAGTCTTACTGCAATATTACGGCATCCCCTCGCTACTGTGCTTTTACACCAGGAATAGAGGAGGTCTCCATTAGTACTGGAAGGCCCGAGCCTGTAAGATCTATGGTTCACTGACAAGTGAGCAAGAACCAAAAGGTCCAAGTTTAAAGTGTCAATTAGAATTATTTTTATTGTATAGTTAAAGCCTTGACAATATAGAACATTTAAATGGCATATTATACAAAGAACAAGAAAAGAAAAGTAGGTAAGTCCTTGTAATACCCTCCGACATAACTGACAATATCAATGGATAAAACGCATGATCTGGGTCTGCATTAGTTAGCTTTGAGGCAATGCGACTGTTTAAAAGCAATTACAGGTAGGCCAAAGTAAAAGATACGTGAGGATCAGTAAATCATAGTAGAGCTGTCGAACAGAGACTTATAATATCCAAAGAAAAGAAACAGGATTTAAGATCCACTACAGTTAAATTGGATACATTGCAATTGTTAAAACTGTTACAAAAATGTCAGCCTATGAAGTGCATAATATCTATTGTGCAGTATATTGCCAATCGGCAATCAACTCTGGGCTTTGTGTTTTTTTAAGAAGATCCTGCACCTCTTTAAAAAAAATGTGCCTATTCTTGCCAGTTCGAAGGGGACCATGGTGCTAAAAATCCAGTTCATGGCATTGTGCATGTTCTGATGCCATGAATTGTAAAAAAAAAAAAAAAAGTGGATTTAGTAATGTTCGCCGGAAGTGAAGCAATGTCGGGCAACATAGTAAGTGTGTGAAAGTTTCAGATTTGTAGCCACAGCCTGCACATATTGATGTTGGAGAGGAGCAGCCAGTTTGGATTGAAGTCTTTAATTTGTAATGCCAGCATCCTCGCAGCCAAAGTGCGAATGCATGCAGCTTGGCACATTAGAGCCAGACACCTAGGTGGAAACTAGCAGGAGCAGACAGACGAGGCTCCAGTTTAAGTCAGTCCCCAATTCAGTTTTAATGCATGCACTCGGGGGAGGCACAAAGGTGAACTCAAACAGCCAATAGCATTAGGTGAGATGAATACTCCCGTGGGCTGAGCCAAGATGGGATTGACAACATTCCAAGCCAATGAGTGAAAGAGGCCCGTCTTACAAAGGCAATGGTTAAAAAGGACAGACCCAAAACCCACTCAAGGTATGTTAGGAATAGGTCTGTTCGACAGCTGCCCTGCCAAATCCCAGAACCCAAACCCCTCGGAAAAATTAAGCAACTTGTTTTTCGGAAGTTGTCCTGACTTGAGGATCATAACCAGGGTGGAGGCTGACTGCCAATAGTTTCTGTTGGTTGCACAGAATTAGGAAACCTAGTTTAATGTGGACTTTGGTCCTGGGAGATTGATTACCTGCTGTTTCTTTAGTGGAAGACTTGACTATTGAAACAAGCATTCAGGACCCATAAAGCGTCTTGCCTGAATGGAGGTCATGTTACTCACATTTGGAGTGGCGCCTCGAGACCACTGAAAACACATTTTACAAATGTCATTTAACATTTGTCGCCAAATTATATCTGCAGCCATAATCAGCGATTCTGCCCCAAAATGGTGATATACAAAATGATATCAGTGCCTGTGCAGACCTCAGTCCCTATGAAAACCTACAAGCAGAGTGACATTCAACACACTTTAGTTCTAGATCCATGACTGATCATAGTCAGAAATGCAAAGTGTTGAGTAACTTTGTCTTCCTCGTTAGCAATGCAATTAGATCTAGACTCAGTTGGTGACTGGACTACGTCACATCTGGTCACCACTAAGACTTTACAAGGCTGCACTATAAGATTTTGGCCATTTGTGAAACAAAACTTTCCTTGGTTTCCCTGGATCCCTGCAGCCTTTGAGAGGGGCTTGCGCATTTCTCCAACACCCCTGATTCCAACACCGCTACAGCGCCCGATGTAACAAGAAAAACTACTGGGAATGTTGCTGTTAAAGTACACAGTTGAAAACCACTTAAAGAAGCCTTTTTAACCAGTGCTTAATCCGTAGATTAATAAGTGCCAGGGTCGAAGGCTTTACTCAGAAGCTGGAAGCACTGAAGGTCCCCTCGCCGAACACAAAGAGGCCTAGTCTCAATTCCACTGCATGCCTGTGCCTTAAATGGGCAGGTACTGTCCGGTACGGGGCACCTGCACTTCTTTAATTTGGAAGGGAGAGTACCTGCACTTCTCAGCACTGCTGCAATACATTCAATGGGAGCGTAGCGGCACTTCTCAGGAGCAAACAGGTACTCTAGCTAGTGAGCACCTGCACTTCTACATTTCAATTTAAAGGAATGCCTCACCCAGCTTTAACAGAGACACTGCCCCTTTGTCTCACTCTTGCAGGTTTGTCAGTTTTCTGGTCTCTTCGTTCCCCTTTCTGCGGGTTTCTTGTTCTACCGCCAGGTCAATGTCTAATGAGTTAAAAATAAGTTCCGGTCCCTAAAAATAAGAGCCAGTGGGTCCCACTTGCAACCACCGACTCACAGTACACACCGTTTCTAAGCAACAAATGCTTTTTCCAGATTGAACGTTTTCTAGACACCATCGCGCAATAAACAGTCCACGCTGATGTTTTAAGCGTAAAAGGCCATTTATTAGGACCAGGCTGCACAACATAATCAATAACCAAATAACCAACAAACCCCAACCTCAACTCTTCATCCATTCACTCCCTTCACCCCCTCCAAACTCACCTCTCATTCCACTCCATGACCCGTTCCGTTCTTCATCCATTTCTTCACTTCTCTTCTAGCATCCTCCCCGGTATCACCTGGCATTACACATGCCGATACCAAAGGGGATGATGGACGGAGCGTTAGAGCAAATCAAACTCACCCCCAGTCAACTGATCTGGGTTTAATCCATCATCATTCTTTAGCTCACTCCGCCACCCCCAGTTCAGACATGGCCATATGCAAATCAGTCTGACCCTGTGCCTCATGGGAACAGTCCAGCCCGAACTGCCAAGCCATGTCTTCGCTGGACCGGAAACAAGCATCCTGGGACCGGTTTCGGGTTCAAAACCCTCATCAGCCAGGCTATCTTGAATCCAGTGGCAGAGTGAGCAAGGGACCCACGTCTGGGCATACCCTGCCAACTTAGGGCGAACAAAGCGATACCAAAGGGGATGAACCGGTCCTAGGATGCTTGTTTCCAGTCCAGGGAGGACCTGGCTTGGCAGTTCGGGCTGGACTGTTCCCATGAGGCACATGGTCAAGACTGATTTGCATACGGCTGGGTTCAAACTGGAATGGCATGGTGAGCAAAAAAACGATGGATTTAGGCCCAGATCTCTGTACTGGGGTGAATGTATGACATTGTTCTGCATTCTGTCCATCAACTGTTGCTTTTGCAATTACACTCATGCCTCCAGCCCCCCCATCATTCACTCTTCCCCCTCCCCCCGAAGGATGGGTGCGCCCGCCAGTGACTCCCCCACCCCTCCCAAGTACCACCAACCCTGCAGCCCGTCCTAAACTGGCACGCTCCGCCAACCCTACTCCCGAACCCTACTAACTGTAGGGTGGCCTTTCCTAACTTGACCCTCCCGATGGTGCCAGAATGCAGGAAGAGGAAGTCCCCTTCCTCCCCTGCATTCTTATACCCCACCCCTGTCCCCAGCCTGGCCCTCCTGCGCGAAAGACCCAGGGGGAAGACTAGTCTGCGACTCTGCTTCCCCCGGGGCCCACCATTGAACCCCAATATTCTCAACTGGTCTAGCTAAAGTTTGGAGTTCTGAATCATTTGCTATTAAATGGATTTGAACCAAGTGTCCTTGGCCCATTGCCCTTCTTGTGAGCTGGCCAGAGTCACAAGTGTCATCCTGCGCTGTCGACTGGAGTCAAAGGATGAACTGGACCACCCCGGGTTCCGTAAGATGGGCACGCGGAGTCACAGGAGGCCATGGTCCTTCTGCTCCTCTGGTCTGGGCCCCGTGATTAACATCCTGCCTGGAGTCCAAATCCCTTCTACCTGCAGGCACTTTCCCAACGCATCTGGTGTAGGATCATAACCGGCAGCTTTTCAGGAAATTTACAACTCGCACCTTCAGGAGCCCGCTATTGTTTACGAACGCCGTTTCAGCCTCGTTTTTTTTGTGTGTGTGGGGGGTGGGTATGGGAACGCAGATCCCAGTAGGAGGCCACTCCCCACGACCTCAATTAATGTTACATTTTGGTTACTGCTTGCAGCGAGGCGTACACCCACGTACTTTCTACCAAATTGTTTCAAAACATAAGCAACAGAATCCAGAGACTAAAGTACAAAGCTAAAAGAACAAGCTCCAGATATAACGTTTAGCCAGCAGCTCCATCTTGTGTCCACTTTAGGAATCGACCCTGAGTGGGTTCGTCTGGCTAATTAGGCTCCCGGCTTCCAGTCTATGCAGTTCCAGACAATTTCACACTTAAGCCCCGCCCCATTTTTAGGGGATTTTAGTCACTGAGGGATGTTATGGAAAGGCTTCATTATCTACAGGGATAACGAATGTGTGAGAATAATCTACGAGCAGAAGGAGACCGTGTGTTGGGACTCCAGGATAAAAAGACTACTTATCCGATATAGAGGCTTTTGAAACCACATCCTGTTCCAACCAGACATTCAGGTCAGACTGTAAACTATTCAGTCTGCTGAAGCGCTGCGAGGCACACCAGTGGCAGATGTGTGCTATACAAATACCAAAAAGCATCGCATGCCAGTTACTAAGATACAATAAACACAGAATATTTAGACATTGCCCAAAACCAACACCCACCACCCCCAAAAAATGGGCATGCAAGAACAGTGCGATTGTGGGAAGGGTGCGCAAAACTGCTGAAGTGTGCTAAAAACATTCAACCAGTCTTCCCACCAAAAGCATCCAGACCCCTTCCTGTCCCTCACCAACCTCTCCCACTTCACCACCGTCACAGACACTTGACTCACCGGCAGCTGACCTCGTAGGGGTCAATCCAGAGCGTAATCTCCACGGGGAGCGGCATCTTGGAGTAAACCAGGCCACTCAGGGAACAGGCCTTCAGCACCGACTCATCGACGAACTGCCAGGGGTTGATTCGGATACACCTGGAGGGGAAGGGGAGCACAGCCGGTCAAACAGGACATCTGATGGGCCAGCAAGGGTAGCACAGCCGGTCAAACAGGACATTTGATGGGCTAACAAGGGGAGCACAGCTGGTCAAACAGGACATTTGATGGGCTAACAAGGGAAGCACAGCTGGTCAAAGAGCATCTGCTGATGGGCAGGGAAGGGAAGCACAGGCATTCACACAGGCCATCTACAGATTGGCGTACGAGAGAAGCACAGCCAAACAGGGAATCTACAGATGGGCATACGAGGGAAGCACAGCCGGTCAAACAGGGCATCCATTGTTGGACTAGCCAGGGAAGCACAGCCGGTCAAACAGGGAATCTGCTGATGGGCAGGGAAGGGTAGTACAGGCAATCACACAGGCCATCTGCAGATGGGCATATGAGGAAAGTACAGCCAGTCAAACAGGACATACGATGGAACAACAAGGGGAGCAGAGCCGGACAAACAGGGCATCTGATGGGCTAACAAGGGAAGAACAGCCAGTCTAACAGGGCATCTACTGAAGGATGAGGAGGGAAGCACAGCCAGTCAAACAGGAAAACTACTGACTAACAAGGGGAGCACAGCCGGTGAAACAGGACATCTGATGGGCTAACAAGGGAAGTACAGCCAGTCAAACAGGGCATCTGCTGATGGACTAACAAGGAAGCACAGCCAGTCAAATAGGACATCTGATGGGCTGACAAGGGAAGCACAGCCGGTCAAAAGGGGAATTTACTGATGGATGGGCAAGGGAAACAAAGCTGCTCAAACAGGGCATCTATTGATGGCCTAGCAAGGGAAGCACAGACGGTCAAACAGGTCACCTACTGGTGGGCTGGGAAGGCATGCACAGCTGCTCAAACAGGGCATCTATTGATGGCCTAGCAAGGGAAGCACTGCCGCTCAAACAGGGCATCTACTGACCGGTGAGAAAGGTTAGCACAGACGGTCAAACAGGGAATTTCCTGCTGGACTATCAGATCAATACTTTATTCGAATAGAAGTTGTACACATGAAAGTGCAATGCCAAAGTTAAATACATACAATAAAAGTGTAAGATGTTAACAGGTACATAAAAAGCATCCAATAATTAAAAATTACACTCCCCGTCAAAAGTATATGCAACATAAAATCCCAGATTTGAGACCAAGCTGCAGATCTATAAAGCGTTCATGGTGCGACGGGCTCAAAAAGCGGCTTTTAAAAAGGCACCCAAATGAATGTTTCCTCCCCATCCACCGAATTAAAAAGCATATTCAGTGAATCCCTCAAATTCTTAATACATAATTTTCTTAAAAAGGGAATAAGAAAATGCTTTTAATACATAGCATAAAAACCACAGAAAAACAAAATGAAACCGTGTTTTCCCCGAGTTTCCGTCACAGGGACAAGGTAAAGAATCCAAACCGATGTCAAAACCCATTGGGAAGGGCAGCAAATATGTCACTGTGCCAGCCCTATACCAGGACAGAAGACTCCGCTCCCGACGACTCCCGACTAGTCAGATACCCTGCGATTTTGTCTATAGGAGCTGCAGGGATACAGGGACCCACGCTCACCTTTTGGCTCTCCAAACACATTCTTTCAGAAGCAGCCTGATCCTATAGGGCCCTCGGCAACTGCTTTTGCTGATGTTTAAATTACTGATTGGGTCGGTAAAGACCTGATCTAGGTTCGCAATTCAATTTTATTTATTATGATTTAGAATTCCACAGAATTCCACATAAAGGTACATCTTAAAGACATTTCATTCCACAAAAATTTCCAATGTAAATTCAAATTGACATTTTCATCTAAAAGCACGAATGAACATAGCAGAAACAGTCGGTCTTGGAGTTTTCAATGCAAGAAGGGGAGAACCTTAAATAATCAAATTGTCATACATGTATTCTTACAGATTTATACACATTTCTAATCTAATACTATCATAAAACATTTAGTGATAAAACTTATTATAAAATACAAAAATTTAAAATTCACTACACAGTACAAGTTTAGTAAAGTGCTTGGGATCCTTAAAAAAAAAAAAAAAGAAAAAAAAAGTGCGCATGCTTAATTGCAAACATAATAAATCAGTCATAAAGACCGGAAGGTCGAGAAAAAGTGCAAGTGCTCTGTACATACATATTAAGAAGGTCTTTACTAACGAGTAACTAGCAGCAGAAAAAGTTTGTAAAAATGCACATACTCCATTGTAAACATAACTAATCGGTCATAAAGACCGAGAGATCGAAATAAAGTGCAAGTGCTCTAAACATTTATATTAAGTAGATCTTGCCGACCTTAATATATGTTTAAAAAAAGCTAAAAATTTTAAAAAACACATCAGTTCGGATGGGGGGGGACAGCAGACAATTTCGGGCCTGTTCTGCTGTAGTGATATTATACTTTATACTTTAAAAAACAATTCCTTAAATATCTACGACGTATTGATTGTAATGCAGGACAAACATAAAACATGATTCAAATCTTGTATACAAGAATTACATAAATGACAATACCTCTCATGTCTAGGAATACCCTCCCAAGATCCTATTACAATTCTTAGGGGAGTAAATTCAATCTCAGTAACAAAATCACCCTGCGAACTCCGTGTTTAAGATTCCATAAGACATAAGGTTGGGGATTTTTGACAATACTACTCCCCGCAATACAATC
This sequence comes from Calotriton arnoldi, assembly GCA_963921515.1. Taxonomy (NCBI): domain Eukaryota; kingdom Metazoa; phylum Chordata; class Amphibia; order Caudata; family Salamandridae; genus Calotriton; species Calotriton arnoldi. Next base: position 158,692 of record CAWUFW010016636.1, on the reverse strand, counting down.
CATGTTTCTGTTCTCTGAACACATTTTAATATCTTTCACGAGAAACTCCGTAGATTGTTCTCTTAATTATACTTTTCAGGGCCCTTTTGCAAAGAACCGCCACCCCATCCATATCAAACCAAACATTGATAATGCTTTTAAATTATTCCTAAAAATAGCACTTTTTTCCTTCATATTTACAAATATTTCTCTGTACAGCGCCACCCTTAGCAAATTCTCAGAGCTAGGTTCGCAGAACAAAGAGGGGATCAAACACTGGCAAGCCATGGAATCCGAGGGCCCTTTTCACAGCTAAGGCATTCCAGCATGATCTCTGGTTAAACAGGCCGCCTCATTTTTCCAAATGGATAGCCATAGTAGGAGGTCGAGCTTTAATGTCCTCAATATAAGGAACATCCAAATCTCTGTGGCAATTACAGGTGGAAGAAATAAGTGCCATAAGAGCCTGTCTGCAAAACCTATTTTCCTGAGCCAGAATAGGGTTGCTATTCTGGAAGCCCCACACGTCTGTGCCATACGTTGCTGTAGGCAAACATTGGGTTTTATATATTTGCAGTAGTGGCAAGAACGTGCCCCCCCCAGGCTATATCGTAGGCTAAATAAAGTGCCAATAGATTGATAGCTGTACTCTGCTTTGCACAAATTGTGGGGCCCACGAACCAGTAGCTGCAAATGTTAGACCCAAATAAGACAAGCATTGGCATAGCCAATAGGTCTCGCTTTTGGGACCTTATAAGTATTTAGTTATGCAGCACAATATCCTTGGTGCAACAACAATAACTGTTGCATGGCTAAACACTTATAAGGTCCCAAAGACGAGACCTATTGGCTATGCCAATGCTTGTTGGAGAAAGTCATCCCATTCTCAAGGCTCCTTCCTTTTCTCTCTCATTACCTCTCTTCCATTCTCCTGGGCCCTCTTCTATCTCATCTGTTGTCTTTCAGAACTTTAAGGTTTAAGGTGGCCTTAGGAGTATGGCCCTATTGGCTCACAGTTCCCAAACGGCATCTCTAAGGAGTGATTTTAGTGAGTGGGGGGGGGGGGAGGGGGGGTTCAAACATTGGGCCACAGCAGAAACCAGTAGGGCTACTTACAGAGGGCAATTGTGGAAAGTGTCAAAATGTTTAACTGTGACTGACTATACGTGCCTATGTCAAGATCTATGTATATAGCTATACATATTTATAGGCTCACGAGAGGTCACAAAGAATTGCTGATTTGCAATAAAAGTACGTTTTTATTTGTTTTGTTTTTTGCGGTTTTATATTTCATATTTTACTTTACTAATTCACCACTAATCCTTTAAGGGTTCTGGAGTAGTGCGCTACTATCCGAAAAAGCGCTTCAACACCTCGTCAGGGTTAGTTACAATAGCGCGAAATCGACCAGAACGTATGGAGCACTTTACATGAGCACTGGTTACAGTACACAAAGACACATTCATAGTTGCCTATTGTGTGCTGGAAGGTGCGATGTTTGTTTTTTCCCCGTGTCACTCCTGGCAGGAAAAGAGTCAACAGCTGTGGAGGTGTGGCACAAGAGAGGGGCAAGGGCAACAGGTAGTGGGTCCAAGGCCTCACCAAGAGGCTCGAGTGCGATTTATTGCAGCAAGCTTTGGGGCTTCAAAAAAAGTGTGGGGTAGGGGAACGTACAGCGAGCGATCAGAGGGGAAAGAGGAAGGGAGCGGGGCTGGTTTGAGTTTTTTGTTCCCATGGCTGCTTTCGGTTCCCCGGTCAGGCTCTGCCTTTCCACCAATAATTCTCTTCTGAATGGTTCCGCGTACGCAGTAGTGTCTTGTGAAGCGATAATGAAAAGCCGGCACCCTACCCACTCCTGATGCCTATCGCTAAACAGCAGGGAAGCAGACGGTCGGGCCATTTCCACTCGCTTATGGTTACAGCGTCCGTGACGAAGTGGCTAATAAGTAACTACTCTTCACCCGCACCTCACGGAATGTACGTATTTATTAGGGATGCAGAAACATCCTGGCCCTTTTATCAAGAATTAAACGCTACCGCCTCCAAACTGCTGCCCACACACTATGGTATGGTATGTGGCTTGAACAATGTTTACAGACCGCAGCGACCTCACAGCCAATCAGCAAATCGAAATTCTATGCAAAGCACTAGAATTGGTTGAGTGCCGCCAACGCTCCAATCCTATCTCCCCTAAGACGTCACGAGTTCCGCCCACTCATCTCATCGAAACGTTCAGCCGTCGGATAGGCCGTCAAGCGATCCGGAAGTATTAAAACGAGCATTTGAAAGCGGGGAGGGGGGGCGACGCGAGTGGTGCGCGCGCGCCACAGCAAGACATCTGGTTTTAATTATCGCGCCCGTGTCAGGGCACGATAATTGAAACCACATGGCGCCCGTGCAGGTATCTGCAGGGAAAAAGCCATGACGCACGAGCGTCTGGTCAGCTTTTTCAAACCCCCTACATAAATTCGCCAGAAGCAGCGCTTGCGCGCTACTCTAGGCTCGACCTAAAAAAGTACTAACCTGCCTTAAAACAGTTTTGCCTACCGAAAGAGGACAATGTTTTAGGTCCACAAGACATAATACTTTTTAAAATTGGTCTGAAAATCCAAGGCGGCCATAAAAATCAACAAAACTATGCACTAGCTGCCGCAGGGTTTTTAGTGTGCACACCATTAAGACTGCGTCATTCGTGTACAAAAGTGTTAGTAAAGAGGAGCCATTGACTATTGGAACATCAGGAGTTTGAGGCTTTAAAAATAGATGGTTATTAATATATAAAATAAATAAAAAAGGGGGGCAAGCATGCACCCTTGCCTCACCCCATGAAAGACATCTATTGTTGAGTATACTGCACTCTGAGTGGTGGTCCTAACTTTAGCCTTCATATCTGAATGCAGGTGGGCTAGCAAGTGCACCAATGTAGTTTCCAACCCCTGTGCCAAGAGAATGGACCAGTGCTTTGAGCGATTTATGCAATCGAATGCTTGGGACAGGTCCATAGGGCTAAATATACGGGTGACTGTCGTGCAATTGTGTACTTCCCAATAATCAAAGACAAATTTAAACGTTGTTAGACAGTGCCTATTCTGCTCCTGAAACCATATTGGCAGCAATGTAGGACAGTTCTCTTCTGCCCACTCACTAATACAGTTGTATAAAACCCTCCCAAGAATCTTGAATGTAGTGTTGGGTGCGATCTCCATTTTTAAAATGGGTATGATGGAGGCTGACCACATACTAGGTAATGGAGTTCTTCAAACCGTTCAATACATTCACTAGCAGAGGAGCCCAGAACACTGGTGACTGCTTAATGAGGTTAATTGGGACCCCCATGCGGCCCAGGTGCTTGCCCACCTGAGCTTTGGTTGTTAGCATCTTCTACCTCATTAAGGGAAACAAAAAACTCAATAGGAGTAACTTTCAGATTTGACTGATGGGCTAGAAAGGGAATCACAGCCGGTCAAACAGGGCACCTCCTGATGCATGAGTAATGGAAGCAGAGCTGGTAAAGCAGGTCATCTACTGATGGATGGGCAAGGGGAGCACAGCTGGTCAGAGGGAAACACAATGAAGGAAGAGAAAGGGAGGCGCAGCCAGTCAAACAAGGCATATACTGATGGACTGGATGGGAAGAACAGCCGGCCAAACAGGGCACCTCCTGATGCATGAGTAATGGAAGCAGAGCTGGTAAAACAGGACATCTACTTTCAGACTAGAAAGGGGAGTGCTGCCGGTTAAACCTGATCTCTACTGATGGACAAGAAACAGAAGTAGAGCCGGTCAAACAGGATATCTACTGATGGAAGAGCAAGAGAAGCACAGCCCGTCAAACAGGGCATCTACTGATGGAAGAGCAAGAGAAGCACAGCCGGTCAAACAGGGCATCTACTGATGGAAGAGCAAGAGAAGCACAGCCCATCAAACAGGGCATCTACTGATGGAAGAGCAAGAGAAGCACAGCCCGTCAAACAGGGCATCTACTGATGGAAGAGCAAGAGAAGCACAGCCCATCAAACAGGGCATCTACTGATGGAAGAGCAAGAGAAGCACAGCCCGTCAAACAGGGCATCTACTGATGGAAGAGCAAGAGAAGCACAGCCCGTCAAACAGGGCATCTACTGATGGAAGAGCAAGAGAAGCACAGCCCATCAAACAGGGCATCTACTGATGGAAGAGCAAGAGAAGCACAGCCCGTCAAACAGGGCATCTACTGATGGAAGAGCAAGAGAAGCACAGCCCGTCAAACAGGGCATCTACTGATGGAAGAGCAAGAGAAGCACAACCCGTCAAACAGGGCATCTACTGATGGAAGAGCAAGAGAAGCACAGCCCGTCAAACAGGGCATCTACTGATGGAAGAGCAAGAGAAGCACAGCCCATCAAACAGGGCATCTACTGATGGAAGAGCAAGAGAAGCACAGCCCGTCAAACAGGGCATCTACTGATGGAAGAGCAACAGAAGCACAGCCCATCAAACAGGGCATCTACTGATGGAAGAGCAAGAGAAGCACAGCCCGTCAAACAGGGCATCTACTGATGGAAGAGCAAGAGAAGCACAGCCCATCAAACAGGGCATCTACTGATGGAAGAGCAAGAGAAGCACAGCCCATCAAACAGGGCATCTACTGATGGAAGAGCAAGAGAAGCACAGCCCGTCAAACAGGGCATCTACTGATGGAAGAGCAAGAGAAGCACAGCCCGTCAAACAGGGCATCTACTGATGGAAGAGCAAGAGAAGCACAGCCGGTCAAAAAGGGCATCTACTGATGGAAGAGCAAGAGAAGCACAGCCCGTCAAACAGGGCATCTACTGATGGAAGAGCAAGAGAAGCACAGCCCGTCAAACAGGGCATCTACTGATGGAAGAGCAAGAGAAGCACAGCCCATCAAACAGGGCATCTACTGATGGAAGAGCAAGAGAAGCACAGCCCGTCAAACAGGGCATCTACTGATGGAAGAGCAAGAGAAGCACAGCCGGTCAAAAAGGGCATCTACTGATGGAAGAGCAAGAGAAGCACAGCCCGTCAAACAGGGCATCTACTGATGGAAGAGCAAGAGAAGCACAGCCCGTCAAACAGGGCATCTACTGATGGAAGAGCAAGAGAAGCACAGCCCATCAAACAGGGCATCTACTGATGGAAGAGCAAGAGAAGCACAGCCCGTCAAACAGGGCATCTACTGATGGAAGAGCAAGAGAAGCACAGCCGGTCAAAAGGGCATCTACTGATGGAAGAGCAAGAGAAGCACAGCCCGTCAAACAGGGCATCTACTGATGGAAGAGCAAGAGAAGCACAGCCCGTCAAACAGGGCATCTACTGATGGAAGAGCAAGAGAAGCACAGCCCATCAAACAGGGCATCTACTGATGGAAGAGCAAGAGAAGCACAGCCCGTCAAACAGGGCATCTACTGATGGAAGAGCAAGAGAAGCACAGCCGGTCAAACAGGGCATCTACTGATGGAAGAGCAAGAGAAGCACAGCCCATCAAACAGGGCATCTACTGATGGAAGAGCAAGAGAAGCACAGCCCGTCAAACAGGGCATCTACTGATGGAAGAGCAAGAGAAGCACAGCCCATCAAACAGGGCATCTACTGATGGAAGAGCAAGAGAAGCACAGCCGGTCAAACAGGGCATCTACTGATGGAAGAGCAAGAGAAGCACAGCCCATCAAACAGGGCATCTACTGATGGAAGAGCAAGAGAAGCACAGCCCATCAAACAGGGCATCTACTGATGGAAGAGCAAGAGAAGCACAGCCCGTCAAACAGGGCATCTACTGATGGAAGAGCAAGAGAAGCACAGCCCGTCAAACAGGGCATCTACTGATGGAAGAGCAAGAGAAGCACAGCCCGTCAAACAGGGCATCTACTGATGGAAGAGCAAGAGAAGCACAGCCCGTCAAACAGGGCATCTACTGATGGAAGAGCAAGAGAAGCACAGCCCGTCAAACAGGGCATCTACTGATGGAAGAGCAAGAGAAGCACAGCCCATCAAACAGGGCATCTACTGATGGAAGAGCAAGAGAAGCACAGCCGGTCAAACAGGGCATCTACTGATGGAAGAGCAAGAGAAGCACAGCCCGTCAAACAGGGCATCTACTGATGGAAGAGCAAGAGAAGCACAGCCCATCAAACAGGGCATCTACTGATGGAAGAGCAAGAGAAGCACAGCCCATCAAACAGGGCATCTACTGATGGAAGAGCAAGAGAAGCACAGCCGGTCAAACAGGGCATCTACTGATGGAAGAGCAAGAGAAGCACAGCCCGTCAAACAGGGCATCTACTGATGGAAGAGCAAGAGAAGCACAGCCGGTCAAAAGGGCATCTACTGATGGAAGAGCAAGAGAAGCACAGCCCATCAAACAGGGCATCTACTGATGGAAGAGCAAGAGAAGCACAGCCCATCAAACAGGGCATCTACTGATGGAAGAGCAAGAGAAGCACAGCCCGTCAAACAGGGCATCTACTGATGGAAGAGCAAGAGAAGCACAGCCCATCAAACAGGGCATCTACTGATGGAAGAGCAAGAGAAGCACAGCCCGTCAAACAGGGCATCTACTGATGGAAGAGCAAGAGAAGCACAGCCGGTCAAAAAGGGCATCTACTGATGGAAGAGCAAGAGAAGCACAGCCCGTCAAACAAATTTACCTGCTGTATATTTTGTAAATACTAATTCATACCCTGCCTTTAACAATGTATTAAAAAAAAACTGAAATAAGAGTTTACCTTATTTTTCCACTAACACAACCTAAATGAGACTCTTATAAGTAAACACTATCCACATACCTTTTTGTAATCCTAATGTTAATGCAAACATTTTATTGCAAATTAAATTACCATATTTTAAATTAGATAGTTAAATAGTAATTACAAATTCGAAACCAGACTCCAACCCCAATGCTAATCCCAGCCTAATTTTATTAAATACATTTTTATTTACTTTCAATCTCTTAATACCATCCTCTACCACAAATACTTGAACAGTTACATTAGTAACATTTTATAACTATTCTTAACTATACTCAATTTAATTTTTCAATTATTTACAATCATTCTAGCCTTAAATTAAACAATGCACCTTATAAATTATGTTTTAATGTAGTGCCTCTTTAGAGATTTAATGCAAATTTATACCTTCCGTGTGCTTTGGATGAAGTGGTAAAGTCAGGAGAAGTCCAGGTGTACTCAAAAAAAGGCAGGGAAGTAAAGGTCAGTGGAGATAAGTGTGCCTGGTTCTTTTCTATTCCCTCATTGCCCATTGCCGGTGCTCCCCTTAGTCTCCCCTCTGCCGCTCTGACCCCTCCCCCTACTGCCCCGCTCCTTCCTCCCAGCTGCACGTCCCTCCCCCTCCCCTACATTAGGCACACCTAAGGCAAGCCCGTCTGCGCCTGTCCGCGACCAGCGCCAGGAACCCTGGTTCTTTGAGACCCCACTGCTACGACTCAACCACCCTCCAAGCACTCAACCCCGGAATACACGCCGACTGCGCAAGATCCGCGCCGAACACCACCAACGGGCAGTTCTCATGCAGACCCTGCCGCAGATCCTTCACCATCGACGAAGCTCCCATGACCACCGAAGGCACGCCTGATGCACGCACCACCGAAACCCTGACTTGCATCCTTCTCAACGTGCGCTCCCTGCACCGACACGCCGTAGAGATCTGGGACCTGATAGACACCCTCTCGCCCAACGTCGCATTCTTTACGGAAACCTGGACCAACGCCACCTCCGGCCCCGACATCGCAATGGCCATCCCCGACGGATACAAGATCCAGAGAAAAGACCGTCCGGCACCACCCAGGAGGAGGACTCGCCATCGCACACAAGACCCCCCTCCGACTCTCCACATCCAGCATGAGTGACCCCCTCTCCAACACAGAGCACCTCCACTTCCAGATCCAGACTAGCCCCAGGACCACGCTACGCGGCACCCTCATCTACAGACCGCCAGGACCTTGCACTCACCATGCAACCACCATCGCCGAGCTCGCCGCACCCCACGCCATCACCTCCACGGACTACATTCTACTCTGGGACCTGAATTTCCACCTCGACAACGGCAACGACCCCGACTCCACCACTCTCATCGACAACCTCACCAACCTTGGACTGAAGCAGCTCATCAACACGCCCACCCACAGAGTGGGTCACACCCTCAACCCCATCTTCGCGGGAGGAACTAACATCCGCTTCAGCCACACCACCCAGCCCCCTGGACTGACCACCACTGCGTCCACTTCACCTTCAACACCACCACCGCACCCACCACGACAGAACAGGAGCAAGGTCACAGAGGAACACCTCAGTACCACCCTCCATCACCACCCCCCCCCCCCATCACCACGAACGACACCAACTGCACAGGCAGGCAATTTCACCGCTGGATCTCCTGCTGCGCCGACAAGCTTGCACCCCTCTGCCCCCCTGCCAAACAACGCCTTTTAAAAGCCGCCTGGTTCACCACAGAACTTCAAGAAGCCAGACGCTCCTGCAGACGCCTAGAGAAAACCTGGCAAAACCTGAAAACCACGGAATCACGGAACAACCACAAGAGCACCCTGAAGGAATACCACCAACACGTAAGAGACACCAAACGGACCTTCATAAGAGAAAGTCCAGACCAACGTGACCAACGCCAAGGAACTGTTCAACTTCATACAGCAGTTCGCCAAACCCACCTGCGAAGCCACGGACATCACACCCTCCCAGGAACTCTGCGACAAGCTCAGCTCCTACTTCCATCTGAAGATCAAGGCCCTCTACGACAACTTCAGCGAACCAATGACGAACACCACCCCCCCTACTGACCGCCGCCAAGCCTACCATCACGTCCTGGGATCCCGCTACCGTCGAACTCATCACCGCGACCATGAAGAAAACGCACTCAGGAGCCCCAACGGACCCCTGCCCACTGCACATATTCCACAGGGCCACCACCGTCATCGCACCCGAACTAGGACGAACCATCAACGCCTCCCTCAGATCAGGCATCTGCCCAGACGACTGGAAATGGGCAGAGGTAAAACCCCTCCTCAAGAAACCAACGGCCGACCCTACGGACCTGAAAAACTACCGGCCCATCTCTCTCCTCCCCTTCGCGGCCAAAGTCACAGAGAGAATCGTAAACACCCAGCTGAGAAGAGAACTCCATCCTGGACGCCTCCCAATCTGGATTCCGCAGCAACCACAGCACCGAGACTGCCCTCCTCGCCGCCACCGACATCTGCATGCTACTGGATCAAGGACACACCGCTGCCCTCATCCTTCTAGACCTCTCCGCAGCTTTCGACACCGCACGCTCGCAGCCAGACTACACGACGCGGGAATACAAGGAGCCGCCCTCGACTGGATCCAATCCTTCCTCTCCGACAGAACACAGAGGATCCAACTCCCTCCCTTCCTCTCCAAACTCAAGGAAATCAGCTGCAGAGTCCCCCAGGGATCATCACTCAGCCCCACGCTCTTCAACATCTACATGGCCCCCCTCGCCGCCATCTTCAGACAGCATGGGCTCAGCATCGTATCCTATGCCGACGACACTCAGCTCATCCTCTCGCTCATGAAGAATCCCGAAGACGCCAGACGCTGCTTCCAGGAAGGAATGAAGAACGTGGCAGCCTGGATGAAGGACAGCTGCCTGAAGCTAAACTCCGAGAAAACCAAGTTCCTTATCCTCGGACCTTGCACTGCCGCCTGGGACAACACCTGGTGGCCCTCTGCCCTCGGGAGCCCACCCACCCCTACAGACCACGCTCGGAACCTCGGCATCATCCTCGACTCCTCCCTCTCCATGAACCGCCAGATCAACGCCGTCGCCTCCACCAGTTTCAACTGCCTTCACATCCTCCGTAAGACCTTCAAATGGATCCCCCCGCCCCCCCAACTGCAGAAGGACCGTCACCCATGCACTCATAACCAGCAGACTGGACTACGGCAACGCCCTCTACGCCGGAATCAACAAAACTCTTCTACACAAACTCCAAACCATCCAGAACGCCGCAGCCAGACTCGTGCGCAGGACACCGCGCCACGAGCACATGACCCAACACCTAAGAGGCCTCCACTGGCTCCCCGTCGAAAAGAGGGTCACCTTCAAACTCCTCACCCACGCCTACAAATCCCTCAACATCTGACCCAAATACCTCAACAAGAGATTATCCTTCCACGTACCCAAGAGGAACCTCTGCTCCGCCGATCTCGCCCTGGCAGAGGTCCCCCGCATCCGCAGAAACAGAACCGGCGGGAGAGCTTTCTCCTACATCGCAGCGATAACCTGGAACGAGCTCCCTGTGAACATCAGATGCTCCCCGACTCTGCACACGTTCAGGAAGGACCTCAAGACCTGGCTCTTCGACTGACCCGGAGCCGCCGCGCCCCCCCCCCTCCACAGCGCCTTGAGACCCTCACGGGTGAGTAACGCGCTATATAAGCCCCCTGATTGATTGATACCCAGATATATATGCCTGTGTGAATGATGTACGAGTCTGGATGGTTTTTATTTGAGTATGCAGGAGTACTTTTCTGTATGTGTAATTGTTCTCATTCGGGGGGTATTAGCTCAACAGTGTACTGTACTTATTCTTGAGTTTCTGACATGAAAGACAGGCCTATCTGATGAATAAAAAGTCAGAAAAACTGAAAAAGGACATCAGGTGGTACACCCAAGAGAAAGCGTACCCATACCTGAATTCATCCTATCAAGACTGGAACCAAGGCATAAATTACCAAGGTCACACCAGCAATTATAGAAGAAAAATCATCAATTTTTCTGACACTCATCGGACTTGGACAATAAAAACCCCCATGAAATGGGGGGGGAGCCCAATACAATCCTAGACCCTATAGGGGTAGACAAATGACTCCACAACCTTTCCCTGGTCAGTCTCCTTTTTTACCGAGAGGCCAATACAGAGGGAGGAACAAACGATGGGCACAAGACCGGGGGGAGCAACAACAGATGGCCCCACAACATCAACAACCATATTTGAAGACTCGCAACCAATATTGGAGATGGTATCACAGCGATTGGCCGTTTCTGCTATCACGAAAGATATCTTACCAATTTTTAATCTCTCCTCTGTAGACCTTACAAGCGAGGAACATGCTGTCCTCAGTCGAGGTCTCATTTGTTCCCAGTACTCGCCTTGACTCTTAAATTGCATGAAGACCTGTTCTCCTTTAGGAAAGTCAGGCTAAAGAAATTCATCTTGGACAGACCTATGGATAACAATGAAGAAAATCTATCGAAATGTAAACCCCCTTCATTCACACCGACCTTGGACATGGTAGGTCCGGAGGTTAGCATCTTTGAACAAACTGCTATGAAAGAGATCACGTATTGTTAAACACCCTTCAAATACACGATGCAACCTATCGCAGAAAGACAACCTGGCTTTAAATAAAATCAAATACAACAAAGACCTCATTGTCAAACCCTGTGACAAAGGTGGGGGTATAGTTGTTATGAACAAAACCAACTATAACAAGATCTTGGAAATGCTGGCAGTTCCTGAGCATTATAAAAAATCACATCCTAGAGAGCTAGCTAAATTGAATACCCACATCCAAGAAATGACAGCCTTAGACCATGGACTAATTTGTCAAGAGGAATATATTTTCCTAAACAAACCATGCCCCACGGTTCCAGCTCTATACGGGGTCCCCAAGACCCACAAAAACGTGGTTGATCCTCCGTTACGCCCCATCATTTCCACCATTGGCTCTAGTACAGAGCCCCTTTCCAAATAGGTTGATTCCTTCTTATGCCCACTGACCCAGAACTATGCCTCCTATATCCGCGACACGGGTGATATTATAAACAAAATTGAAGGCATGCCATACAATCCTAATGCTGACATATTGGTAATGCTTGACATGGAGGCGTTGTACACCAACATCCATCAGTGTCAAGTGTTACAAGCAGTGGCGTCTCTTCAACGATCCCCAGGAGCTAGGCCTGATGACTTCATCTTTGAGTGCTTGGAGAGTTCTAATGAATAATTTCTTTGACTTCAATGGACTGGTTTATCAACAAGTCAAGGGCACCAGTATGGCGGCTTCCTGCGCACCGAGCATAGCGAACACCTACATGGGTGAATGGGAATTGAAAAATGTCTTCAATGAAACCGCTCCCTTTTATGAAAATGTCAGTACATGGAAGCGCTCCATCGATGACTTTTTTCATCTGGAGAGGCGACGTTGCCACATTGCATGAGTATATCCTTTGGATCAATGCCAGCTATAGCAACTTAAAGTTCACTGCCAAATTTAGCTCGAACCAGGTTGAATTCTTGGACATCCTGATCTTTGGATTGAACACCACACTACAAGTCAGTTTGTTTAGAAAGCCCACAGCTAAGAATACCATACTCCAATACCAGAGGTTTCACCCCACTTGCCAGAAAGATTCGATCCCATTTGGGGAATTCCTACGTGCGCGCTGTAACTGTACAAATATGGATGACTTTCATAAACATGGAGACGCATTAAAGAAACGCCTGCTGGCCCGCGGCTATCCACATCGGTTAGTAAGACATGCATTCAAAAGGGCCAAGTACTATAATCGTGATGCCTTATTACAAGGTACTCGCCGCACACCTAAAGAACAAGTGACGTGTCATCAATCATTCTCAATTAAACTACAAAATCAAGAATGTCCAACAAAAATTGGAAGATTTTGAATACAAACGAAAATGAACCACAACTACAACCACCATTGGTGGCCTACAAGAGAAATCGAAACTTGCGTGATATATTGGTGCATACAAGATCCCAACCGTCTATGACAGCATCAGACCACTATTACAGGGTTACCTTTAGTGCTAGGTAACCACAAATGTGGTTCATGCCACGCTTGTGACACGGCCCTAGTCACGGATTCCCTGACAAAGGCAAAAACATCAAGTTGAGACCTTACCAACTGCAGGAGCCATAATATATATATATATATGTTATTGTGCCCATGTGGTCTAGCCTACATTGAAGAGACCGGGTGTGAGTTCCGTACGAGATTCAGCGAACATGAATCTGCCATCCGTACGCGCAAGGTGACGGCCCCTGTAGTCCAACATTTCTTAGACAAGCACCACTCAGAAAAGGACCTGAGGTGGTGTATTTTGGAGAAAGTGAAGTGGCAGGCCGGCCTGTAGAAATGACTCGAAAAAGGGAAACGTTCTGGATTTTCACCTTCAATAGTGTAAAGGAAGGACTTAATGAAGATATTATTTGGAATGTCACCAACACTCGTTAATTTAGTCTCTAATAATATTGTATTGGTCATCATTGTACATCCCATATATTTTGTGGGAACCCACATCTCTATATCTGTGATTATTCACATCAGAACTTCTTTCATTTGGAACTCCTTCCATGTATTTGGTATTTACCCACATACTTCCATGTTACAATCATCTTTCCCGGCACTCTTTCGCCTCATTGTTTGGCTGGCGAACATAGTGTCAGATGTGTTTATTTCTTAATCCCACATTGTGGTGGCGGTAATTCACCCTTACGCCACGTATTATAGAAACCATCATCACCATATTTATGATTATGATTGTTATTACCCATTTTTGGTTCTACTTCATAACTTCGCTGAAACGAGAGTTCATTTGTCCACTCCAAGATGGCGCCCGTTCTGCATTTCTGACTCGCGTCAGTGTCCATAGCCTCACGTGACGACTGATTGTCCACGTGTTATGACGTGGCGGGTCTTTTTATAGCTTCCCGATGGCGTTCACCGTGGTCTACCCGGCTGGGTGTCGATGGTCCACGTACAACTTTAAATTAGACTGATCCGGTAAGCCACAATGCACGTGTGATTTTTGCATGCATGACTACGCATTCCACTATTATATCGGCATAGCTCGTATTATTCTTAAGCCTTAGCCGTTATTAATCCCGTAGCCTTGATGGAGAATGCAACTTATCTTGTTTTGCACGGTGTACGTTTTTAACTAGGCAGTCACAGGCTGCCATAGCTTGGTAGCTAGCCCACATATCGAGTTCTTATCTATTTTCCGCTCGTGCAGGTTACCGTTTGTCTTAAGGATGTGGACTTAGGTCACTAACAGTCGATCCACACATTATAGCATATCCAGTCTCTGTTTGAGGTTGGGCCAGTACATAGGTCCTCTCGATAAGCTGTTTTACCGCGTATATCGCACATGTCATGTTGGGTTCTGCTTGGTCCTCTCATATCTTATCTTTTCCATCAGTCTCATTCCGGCACCTGTTTTCAGGAGAAAGACTTTCTATCATAACATTGAAGAGTCGCACGATTTGCTGCAACCCTTTCAATAAAACATTTGAGCAGGCGTCATGCCTTACTCAATCAGGTGTGTATGCCATTGGGCCCACACTTGTTTATGAATATAGTCACAATATTATTATTATTATCCCCCCATATAGGGATTAATGCTTTTTTACTAGCTTCTAGTAGACTGAGCACCGTTGTGATACGTCCGGTAATTTGACTCTCAGCCTACTGGACACCACACCCGAGTGTTCTAGGTAAGGCACAAACAGTCCCCCCCTCATCATTATTTGTCATTCTCCCAGTTTTTCACTATTCATAGTTTTTGTCCCCAAAATTTTTCCTTTTTTCTCTCAACAGAATACCTTTCATTATAAGATATTGCTGCGCATTATGATAGCAACATAGTGGCCATTTCTATTGAAATAACACTTATATTAATATAGCATGTAAGTATATTGATCATTAGCAAACATTACATATTGATAAGTGGCACATATTGATTGATATAGGGTAATCTCACTGTGGTCCCTCTCTTCTTTCTCTGTATGAGGCACTCTTGGCCCTATACTACGAGGTGGTTGGTGCACCTCTTTTTGTCTCTCTTTTCTTAACTTTCGCACTTCTCCACAATACTTCCCACAGTAAGTATGCGGAGATATATTTTTATTGTGTGAGTCGCACAGGGTCTGGTGTTTCTGGCTTTGGCCTTTTTCGGCAGTCACTTAAGTTAAATTACATGTTTGTTTGTCTTTAAGGTCCAATCGATTGTTTTTTCAAATGTTCCTTTGTATGGGCTCTCATTATACGCCGTTTATATTTTTTATGTTTCCCCTGGGTGTATTGTGATTCTTTGGTATCTGGAAAGGTCCTGAGGAAGGTGGTCTTACTACATTTTATATTATGCCACCGAAACGCGCGACCTATATTGTTCAGATCCTGCTGAACACATTTATCTTATATGGTCGTGGAGACCTTGCAACCTATTGTCTCCCCCTTACCCAGATATACATGCCTGTGTGAATGATGTATGAGTCTGGATGGTTTTTATTTGAGTAAGCATGAGTACTTTTCTGTATGTGTAATTGTTCTCATTCGGGGGTATTAGCTCAACAGTGTACTGTACTTATTCTTGAGTTTCATGTTATTCAAAAATGAATTGCTCCAGCAATTAGAGTCGCACTCTGTTGAAGGTAAGAAACATTTCTTTATTCTTAAACCGGGCAGCTTCCCTTCCCGTAATATTGTCCTTTGGCCGACGCATTTCGATGAACTCTTCATCTTCTTCCGAGGCCATAGTGAGCAGTTAGACTAATCATGTGCTTCCACAGCAGCCCCTGCATGCTAATTCAATTAATGTCCCTGTCCTCCGGTGTGCCTTTAATTGGATGTAAAGTTCACATTGCATGCTGGGCCCTGAAGTAATCTGCATATTTCAACCCTCCAGTGGGTTCCAATGCTCACTATTCAATAAAAAGGACGAATCTTGCAGCCCCCTGCTGCCAAGTAACGCTGTCCCGTGTGGAAGGAGGACTGCTGTTGGTGTAGAGCTCGCCGCAGGAGTGAATGCTCGGAGGAGTGGAGCCTCATGGAGTGGCCGCGCTGCGGTAGCTACCTCCATAAGCAGGTACGGGACGTGTACTAGATTATCAGCAGGAGGGGAGGTGTGCGACCGGGAGCCCATCCACGGTGCAGGCGTGCCTGTGGGGGGTATTTCCGGCAGGACAATAATTTAGAAATCGGCACACCATCATGTTGGCCACAGCGTTGCGAGACCGAGATTCTGCTGCGGAAGTAATATTTTCGGATGCTCCATCTGAGCAGCGTATGAGCAGCAAGAGTGCAGGCGATGACAGCGGTGCAGGGGCACAAAACCTGAAAGAAAAATACCGAGTTTTAGAAAAACTTATGCGCCAGGAAACAGCAAAATGGTGGGAGTCCAAATCACTACAAAAATACTTAGACGTTGGACGTATCCCCAGGGGGTTGCGGATATTGATAGCGCCCAGCTATGATACACTCAACCCCCTGATGGCTGAATGGGCTCAATGTAATCTGGATTCCTCCTGAAGACTAGTTGAAATACTAGTAAAATATGCGGATAGTGACCGGGGGGGGATTTATTGTTGAAAATTGATGCCCTGAATGAGGAAATAAAGGCGCTGAATGACCCACAATCACATAAATCTAAATTCAATGATGAAATGATGCTTAGGCTCCAAAAGGAGGAAGACAAAATCAAACAACGCAAAACGTACAAGTTCAGAAGGGATAAATTAGACTATGAAAACGGGCAAATATTCACATTTGCCCGTAAGTACGATACATTTCGAAATGCCGCAACAAGCAAACGTCAACAGGAGGGGAGTCAGTCAGCACAAAAATTACCAGAAGAGGAAGCCCCATCCACTTCGGATTTGAGCTCTGCGGTTGACAGTGAGTCAGACAGAGGGCCGGGATGACCAACAGAAACGCAATGCAATCAGACTTACAATGGGGGAAGAACTTGAGTACCCGAGAAGGAGCAGGAGAGAAACTCTACACCACAGAAGTCAACCGGCAAAAAACAGCGCACGCGGAGTAGGAGGGAAAGCAGGAGGGCAGCCAAGCAACATAGGGAGCAAACGGGGAGGACGGGGGTCATGGAGGAACAAGTAGATAAACTGACCATGACACCCTCCCAAAAACCGGAGAATGCCAATACAATCATCAATTTGGCAAATATAAATCTAACGGCAGCTGAAGAGCAACTGCTCTCCCTTGGGCTAACTTACTGCCCTGAATCGAATTTCAACTACACTCAAACATGAGCAGATGTGTACCAATTTATCAGGAAGTTGAAACTCCGCAAGTTCCATAAGCTTCAGCCACAAACCCATATAGATTCAAGGGCAACAAAAACTATTTCCAATACATTGGATTTAGTAGTGGCAGATCATGATCTATTGAGAGACTTACAGGCCTTGGAAAGGGAAGCAGGAACTTCGCAACAAGTTGCACAGCAGGGGGAAGGCACGGATGAACCCCCAGGTCAGGAGTCACAGGGATCTGGAGGCATTACCTGGAGGAAACCGGACACTCCTTTCAAACTTAAGTCCAAATTCACACCGGTTACAATGAGGATTCAGTTGACGTTTTTAATGAAGTAGTTGTGGCTCAAATAAAGAAACTTAATATCAAAATCAATAAAGACAAAAGAAAAATCTCAAATCATGAAAGAAAATACGGACAGTTGATGGCCAAACTTAAAAAAGAGGGGAACACTGTAATTAGGAACTCGGACAAAGGGGGAAATATTGTTCTATGGCCCCTAGCAGACTACATGACGGAAGCCTATAGTCAATTGAACGACTGAGTTATCGTAAAAGCACCCCCCTCAAATACAAAGCAATGCAGGACCAGCTTTACACCAAACTATTGGCATGGAAAAGTTTGGGTTTGCTCAATTTGGAGGAATTCAAATTTTTAAGAAAAGACTACCCTAAAACCCCTGTCATCTACTTCATCCCTAAGGTGCACAAGAATATTGAAAAGCCACCAGGAAGGCCCATCATCTCCGCTTGTGATGGGCCGTTTGAGAACTTGTCACAGTATATAGATTTCTTTTTGCAGGAACATGTTCGCAGTTTGGAGTCATATATTCAAGATACAAGTGACTTCATACGAAAGATTCGCAAAGTGGCATGGCAAGATGGATACCAGTTAATTACGTTGGATGTGTCCTCTCTATATACTTGCATCAGAAACTGTGATGGGATGAAGGCGGTGGAGTACTTTTTGGCGAGAAGACCCATTGAGTATATGCAGCATAATCGAATGTTAATGGACATGCTAATATTTTGCCTGGAAAATAACTATTTTTTATTCAAAAAACAAATGTTTCAACAGGTGCAGGGTGTAGCCATGGGGGCCAGCTTCTCCCCAAGTTACGCTTGTATGTTCATGGGTTGGTGGGAGGAGCTGGTCCTAAGGAAGCAATATGAACAAATCTATTGGGGGAAGGTGGTGTCTTGGTTACGATATATTGATGATTTGATCATTGTATGGAATGGTACACAGACCGGAGCCAGGGATTTCATTGCTCGAATTAATGTGAATAATGTTAATCTTGTATTTACATCATGTATTAGCAATAGCAGTGTCACATTCCTGGATGTAAAGGTCACAGTAGTTAATAAGATCATAACTACTTCCCTATTTCGCAAAGAGACAGCGGGCAACACTTTGCTCCATGCGTCCAGTGCACATCCTCCCCATTAAATTCATAGCATCCCCTATGGGGAGATGTTCCGGCTACGCAGGATTTGCAGTGATAACAAGGACTTGGAAAGACACCAGTCTGAGAGTAAGATACGCTTTCTGCAGCGGGGATACAATTCTAAAACCATAGATGCAGCTATCCGCAAGTCCAGGGCCATGGCTAGGAAAGATCTGCTACATTACAAAGATCACTCTTTGAAATCCATTGATCAAAGTCCAACCGCTTCTACTGAACCAGTAAGACTTATTCTGACTTTTTCCAGACAGGAACAACAATTGCGCAAGATCATCCAGCGCAACTGGCCTATAGTTAGGGAAGATCCTATTATAGGTAGTTCCCTTCCCAGATTCCCTTCGATAACATATAGGAAGTCAGTGTATGGCGAATGTGTTGGTGAAGAGTAGTCCGGAACACAAGGATGGGGAGGGTTGGCTCACCGCAAGAAAAGGTTTTTTAAAAATGTTCCAATTGCAAAGCTTGTCTATATGGAAGCAATAGAACATATTCCACCGCTTTCAGTGACAAGCCACAGATGATTAAATACCACCTTACATGTAGAACCGACTTCGCAATATATGTGTTAGAATGCAGCTGCAAGCTGGCATATATTGGAAGCACAAAGTTGGCAGTCCACAAGAGGGTTCTACAACATTAGGGCAATTGTAAACAATGATCCCAATTATCCAATGGCCCGACATTTTAAGGAACATCATGAGAGCAACCTGAAACATCTCGGGTATTATGTCAGATACCGTTCCGCTACAAAGGAGAGGAGGAGACCGAGAAAGGAAGCCAAGACGTCTAGAGACGCATTATATCCTTGAGCTAGATACAAAGCAGCCAGGGGGACTTAACCTGAGTGAGGACCTTTACACATATTTATAAAAATATCCAATATAATATTGTTTTAAAATTTGTGTTAAATACAGCTCTGGGATGATACCTTAGTCCTCCTTAGAATACTAAGAATTTATAAGTCAGGTTTAATACAGGGATTGACAATAATATAGGGTGGATTGACCTTGGCATGGCACATCAACTTCTAAGTATTACTTGATTTTAATTAATGAGTATTCTTTGAGTTTTTTTCATTTATTGGCTGTATTCAATGGTCATGTGATTTTGGTATGGAAATTTGCGTATTTTTCAATGAAATTTAGATAAGGTTTTAAAAACAGAAAGATATTTTTTAAAGCATCAATATAGGTTGTTTTACTGAAGTTTTTTTGCTGGATTTTAAGATAAATGAATTGTATTTATAGGACTATAAATGTATTTATTTAATAATTATTTATTTATATATTTATAGGTATATATTTATGATTGTGGGAATCATTTGTCTTGGTACTGTAGAATCTCAGGGAAATTTTCCGAAATGCATTTTTTGCACATGCTGTCATTTGCACAGGGGTTTTTCCCCTCGGCCAGAATAGTTAAGAGATAATATAGAAACATTATATTATTCATGGGAATAGATATGACGTTTTTTTATTCAGCACAAGCACTTTACACATTATACACTGGTTGGGTATTATTTAGTTATATTTTAGGTATATTATGCACTTTTTTTGTTATTTAATTATTATAATTGGTACTTACATATATGACGAAGGAGGGATGAGAACTTTGCATTTAAGCAAGAAGTTTTTATAATAGGGTTGGATAAATGAGATGATAGAACATAGTTTTTTTTATCAAGGATGAAATGGCAAAAACCCAAAAAATCTTTTTCAAATAAGGCATCATACCAGTTTATTTGAAAAGTTTATCAACTCCGATATACGATTGTATTTTAACAAAATCAATGGTATGCATTCATGCATGAAAACGTATAGTATTTTTTCTATGTTTAGTACTAATTAATTGCACTGGCACTTTAAAAAGAGGTCTCACATAATTCAATGCTGTCATGTGATCAAGGCAGGGATCTGCCGAAACGCGTCATGGCAACTTGATGGTGTGCTGAACTAATTAAACATCTAGCACCCAACCTGGGTCTACGCTCGTTTTCGTGAAGAAGGCTGTACGCGAGGTTCGTGGTGTGTGTGTATATATATATATATATATATATATATATATATATATATATATATATATATACATATATATACATATATATATACATATACATATACACTCAAAAATGAATTGCTCCAGCAATTAGAGCCGCACTCTGTTGAAGGTAAGAAACACATTTCTTTATTCTTAAACCGGGCAGCTTCCCTTCCCGTAATATTGTCCTTTGGCCGATGAGTTTCGATGAACTCTTCATCTTCTTCCGAGGCCATAGTGAGCAGTTAGACTAATCATGTGCTTCCCCAGCAGCCCCTGCATGCTAATTCAATTAATGTCCCTGTCCTCCGGTGTGCCTTTAATTGGATGTAAAGTTGACATTGCATGCTGGGCCCTGTAGTAATCTGCATATTTCAACCCTCCAGTGGGATCCAATGCTCACTATTCAATAAAAAGGACGAATCTTGCAGCCCCCATTGAGCCTCTGGAAGAGACTCTGCCCAGTTAGCTTACAGTACCTCCAACACCGCATTCAAGGAGATGCATTCCCCTCGAGTTGCCCCAAGTCCAGTGAAACAGGTGGTGCGTCGCTCACGGCCTGAAGCGGGCCGTGCAACATGTTCAAAAATGAATTGCTCCAGCAATTAGAGCCGCACTCTGTTGAAGGTAAGAAACACATTTCTTTATTCTTAAACCGGGCAGCTTCCCTTCCCGTAATATTGTCCTTTGGCCGACACGTTTCGATGAACTCTTCATCTTCTTCCGAGGCCATAGTGAGCAGTTAGACTAATCATGTGCTTCCCCAGCAGCCCCCACTGAGGGCGGGGCATGCTATAAATAAAGTGTACCAGAACTGCCTGTGAGTCATTCCAAGAGCGACCTCTGATGAAAGGCAGCAGCCTAGAAACGCGTCAGGTCTGTAACATGTTACCAGCGAACAATGATGCAAGATTGTGCCAGAAAGTGAAAGCCAGGTGGTTCAGCTTGCTGTGTGTGCGCTCTCAAAAGTTCTTGGACCTTTGGTGGAAAAATTATCACGCGGCTGTCCTGTCGCGGGGAGCAGCACCGTCCTTGATAATTAAAGGAAGCCGTGGGTCGGAACTGGATCCGGACCCATTTTGCGGCACGGCGAACTGTGGCGAGAATTACTTGCACCTTGTTCTGGGGCCCACTAAGGGTGGAGAAAACATGCTTGGAAAGTGATGACAATAGCAGGACCTACTAAAGGTATTATTTGTTCTGGAGGGAACTACGGGACCCAGCATGCAATGAAAAAGTAAACCCACTGAGGGCGTGGCATGCTATAAATAAGTATACCAGAACTGCCTGCGAGTCATTCCAAGAGCGACCTCTGATGAAAGGCAGCAGCCTAGAAACGCGTCAGGTCTGTAACATGTTACCAGCGAACAATGATGCACGATTGTGCCAGAAAGTGAAAGCCAGGTGGTTCAGCTTGCCGTGTGTGCGCTCTCAAAAGTTCTTGGACCTTTGGTGTAAGTAAATAAATAAATAATTTTATAAAAAAGGAGAAAAAAACAATGACATTTTTGATTCATATGCTTTTAATGTTAAAAAAGAAGCTAAATAAATAGCCATGTTAAAATCAATTCCAATATTCTTGTTGATGTGACTACATTGTTGTTCAGCCACATACTGAATTCAGTTTCACTGTGATGAAAGAATTATAGGTCGCGAGGGAGTTCTTCATTGAAGACTGACAGTTTATCCAAAGCACCCTGAGCATCGTTCACGGCCAGGATGTATGCGCGTGAGAGGCGCTCCCGGCCTGGCCTTAAGAGGCGCTTCTGCTATGCTATCAGAAAATATTGAGGACAACGAGCAGCGCTCCCGCCAAGCAGCGCACCTGGCAGGCCATATGAGCCCCGCAGAGTGTTTGGGCATTTAAAAAAGCCACAGCTCAAGGGTAAATCTGGTGCCTCTGTTGGCAAAGGCTATAACAGGGTAAGGGTTCAAATCCTGCCTATGCTGCAAAGTATCCTCATGTGGAAAATTTTCAAACCGTGCTTTTCCCTGCGGTGCCCCGGCCGGGACTCAGTGTATAACTCTACTGGGGTAATTCTGAAGTAGGGAAGTGAGCGATGCAATCCAGGGCCATACCGTGGCATGGTGCATTAGATTATAGCTCTGCGGTTGGCTTACGGTACCTAGGGGCGGCAAGGCCTAGGGGTCCTGGGGCATGCCAGGCCCAGTGCGAACAGCACGGTGACCGGCCCGCATCCAAGCAGGCGGTCACCGAGGGGCCGGTCAGCACTGGCTCTCCTGTTGTGAGCATCAGGCAACCCGTATAAATCAAACCAGAAGCATGTTGGGGAACATGAAGGATGTGCAAGGGGTGCTGAGGCAACAGAAGATTCAGCCTAGTCACAACACTGATCCGGTTTGTAGACTGGGTTACACTGGAAGCCCCTCAAATCCCCCCCCCCCTTCTTCCACATGATATGCAACTCCATGGGGGGGGGGGGAGGAGCAGTACGCTGTGCAAGCATCCAGGGAATAATAGGTAGGACATGTTGATCATGATTCTTCCCGTTGTGTACTGCAGCTTTGCCTTGCCGACCTCTCGGGAGGGAAAGACAGTAGTTAGTTGGGGGAAGCACCTCACTGCGCGAGTCCTTGAGCAGGTGTGATGATTGTGGCCATAACAATGTTGGTCACCAGATGGCATGGTTGCATGAAGGGTAAAGGCAAGGGCTCCACAGTGCTGAAGCTCGGAGGGCCCTAGCCAAGCAGGGCAACGCCTGTGAGCAGGGAACCTGGGGCGCCATGGAGAGAGCACGAAGTGAGATCACTCACAGGCACCGTAACTAATCATGTTAATTTAAATCCTAGGCAACAACGGACAATTGAACGGCAGGAGGACCAAAGCTCCGGGATAGACAGAGCAGGTGACCAATGGTACAAGATGGCAATAGGGACTACTGGAACCCCAAGCAGGTATGCAAAACGCAATTGCTCGTGGTGCCACGAGGCATTACGACAAGTGGGGGGGCCACATTCTACTTCCTGAACTTCCCGTTTAGAGGGAGCGGTGCACCTGCATGTTCAGGTAGACTATGGGCACAGGCCTTTCCGGCAGCTAGCATCAGGCATCAGCCGGCCTCGTGAGGTTCAAGCATATGTCAGGAGTTACAAGTTTTTATGTTCTAACCCCCCCCCCCACCTTTTTATTCAAGGTATCGTGGCACTCAACCCTGGTAACGGACTTGGGCTATGCATCATCTGAGCAGCCACAAGGTGGGACTAGGACTCAAGGGGTAAGTCGTGGCTCACGGGAGAAGCAGAGTATGCATGTAGACTCCAAGCGGAAACAGCCTGAAGTAACCGGCTGAGGCGAGCAAGGTGCAGTAGGATAACCTGAACCTCACACCCTCAAGGTTGCATTTTGAGTCTTGCAGTGTAACGTACTCTAGGGCAGACTGGCAGTATACCAGAGTTATCGGATGTTGCAGCACCCATTTGGTGAAGCTCTTCCAAATCTGCGGCTAGTGTACGAAGGCAAGGGCATGGATAGCCAGGGCTCACCCCCTCTATTCTCAGATGACAACAGTAGGAGAGTCCCAGCCCAGCACGTCTCAGGATGCAGACTGGGCAGTGTTCATGGAGATGGCCAAGGCAAAAGGCCTAGATTGGGAAAGGGGCATCATGAATGCAGGCGAGCCCAAGGACTCCAGGGTCGATAGACCTAGCGCACAATAGCTAGCTCAAGCAGCCGTACGGCACACAAGTCCGAAAAGGACCCGCAGGCCATCAAACAAGGAATTCCCAGCTGAGGCCCCCGTGATAAAGGCTAGAGCCCCGGCGACAGCGACACTGGCAGTGCCGACACTAGCAGCACAACACCACCAAGCATCAAGGCCATGAACAGAATGGGTAATCTGATGGACACAATGATGAGTTTTATGGTGGACTTTAAAACACGTTTTGCCAACCCGGGGACATAGCCCCCTCACAAGGACAACCATGGGGCGGGAGGGAGTACCAACGATTGCGAAGGTGTGGGATCAAGCTGGCAAAAATCAGGCAGTGCACCGTTTCTACCCCAACCCCAGTGACACCAACCACTCAGGCGGAGAAGCAGTTGCAGATAACCCAAGCTGCAGCCTCACAGACCCTTCCCCGTGGGGTCACCACCCCTCAACTGGCTCAGGACCCGACAGAGCACTGAGGAAGGGCACCCAGTCAATACACCATGTACATGCCCCCCCCAACTTGAGCGAGGCATCAATAGAAACCCTCCTGATGGTGGAGAAACTGCCTCCGATAATAGAGGCCCCGCTGGTATCGGGTCGATGCTCACTGGCGTGGCAGGTGCCATTAGCAGCTAAAGGAGTGATTTGGCGACATGGATTTGTGGATATATTCATGCTACTGATGCATGGGGAAGATGGGTTGGACACGAGGATGGGCGGGAAGGAGGACAAGAAGGGGAGATAACAGGCATGGCCAGACAAAAACCATTGAAAACTGGCTGGAGGCTCTCCGTCTTGTCAGCAGTAGTTCTGGAAAAATACCCGGAACAGGGCCCAGGGCTCTTCCAGTATTTACACACCATCCACAATGAGGCTATGAAATCAGAAGGCACTGGGTGGTATAATTACAACAGGGAATTCAGAAAGAGGTCCAGTTTTGGATGGAGCACATGGGCAAATTCACTCCGGCCCCAGAAGGACTCATTCAGCAAAAACTCAAGCTGGCAGGCATCATGTAAGGTGCAGAGCCAAGCAGGGAGAAACCCCTTCAAGCAGCCCTTTCGAGGCACATGCGGAGTGACAGGTCAGAGGTGGGGGTTCAAAAAGTCCACCCCGTCACTTGAAGACTATTCAACGCCAGGTCTTGCTCCTGGGAAAAAGCCTGCAAATTCACCCACAGCTGCAACAAGTTTGGGGTCCCACACCCAGCAGCTTCTTGGAACAGAAGGTGGGAGACACCCCCCACACAATAGACAGGACAATTGAGCACCGACCGAGAGACAAGGCCCCACCCCCCGTAACCACCCTTTGCAACCCAGACAAGAACACAGCTGCCGCCAGCACAGGTAAGCGCACTTCTGTCAACCCAGAAAGCTTCCAAGCTACTGCCAGCTCAGGAAAGGGCCCCTCACCATTAATCCTGCACAACCTCCTCCCATTGCAGAGAAAATACCCCAACACCAAAGACAGCCTATTGCTGGCAAATGCTTTCGTAGAAGGCTTCAGGATTCCATATGTAGGCCCATTAGGAAGCAGAGATGCAGACAACCTGAGGTCTGCTAAAGAGCTCCCCTCAGTACAGGAGAAGGTCACGAAGGAACTAGCATTAGGGCGGGTGGCAGGACCATTTCTCTCCCCCGCTGGAGAGCTTTGTGGTTCCTCCTCTGGGAGTGGTCCCTAAGAAAGAGCCAGGGAGCTTCAGACTAATACACCACTAGTCATACCCAGAGGGTAATTCAGTGAACCACTGGTTTGAGGGCATGGTTTGTTCGGTCACTTACTGCACGTTCGATGTGGCAGTGGACATGGTAAGGAGAGTGGGCAAGGGGACTTGGTTAGCAAAGGCAGACATCGAATCAGCATTCTGCCTGCTGCCGGTTCACTCAGGCAGTCACCATCTGCTGGGTTTCAAGTTGGATGGACAGTTTTATTATGACAGGTGAATGCCGATGGGTTGTGCAGTGTCCTGTGCCTACTTTGAGGCCTTCAGCTGCTTCCTGCAATGGGCACTCCAATGGTCTTATGGTGTAAAGGGGGTGACGCACTATTTGGACAATTTCTTGTTAATTGGGGAGAGGGTACACAGGACTACATGGAGGCACTGCAAAATGTCCAGGCACTGACTGAACACCTAGGAGTCCCCCTGGCACCTGGGAAGACCGAAGGCCCAGTGCAGGTCCTGATGTTTCTGGGCATTGAGCTAGTCACTGAAGGGTGTGTCCAGACTACCGGTGGGCAAAGTGCAGGCCCTGATCCAGGACATCCAGACAACGTTGGCAAAGGACAAAGCATCCTTGGGCGCCATTCAGAGCCTCCTGGGTAAACTGAATTTTGCAGCAAGGGTGATCTCAGCAAGTAGGGTTTTTGCCAGAAGGCTGTCCAGGGCCACAGCCAACATTGAAAAGAAACACCACCCAGTCAGACTTCGCAAAGGGTGGAAACAGGACCTCAGAATATGGGCAGAATTATTGGCATACTTCAATGGAACACTGATATGGAGATCCCCCTGAGTGGGTAGCCCAGAGTTGTGCCTTTTCACAGACATCAGGCAGGGAAGGTTTTGTCGCAATAATGGGGAGTGAGTGGTGCGCACAGAAATGGCCCAACTCATGGCGCAAAAGGAAGATCACAGCCAATGTCAGTCTTGGAACTATTTCCCATAGTGGCAGCCCTCTATCTATGGCCAGAGGCCTTGGAAGCAAAAAGTTTTTTTTTTGGTCTGATAACTTGGCGGTGGTGCAGGCCATAAATGTGCAACCCGCAAAATGTCCACTGGTACTCTGCCTGAGGGAACTAGTGAGGGCTTGCCTGCATAACAAAGTGGAGTTCAGGGCTCGGCACACTCAAGGGGTTAAGAACGTGGCAGCTGACACTTTTATAGTGGCTCCATTTCCAGGAGGCCTGGCCGCGACCGTGCGCAGAGATGACTCCTTTCCCTGCACACCTCTGGCACGTACTGCAGTGGACCAATGTTTAATGGAACTGGGCGAACTGTCTCTTGCACCTGGGACTAGGATGCAGTACAAGACCAGTGTCTCAACTTTCTGCAAGGTGCATGGGGCAGGGATACAGTAACGCTGGAGCACAAGGCGCAACATTTTGTTCTATGGGCCAAGGATCAGGGCAAGAGCCACTCTTGGATCAAGGGAAACTTCGCAGCAGTGAGTCACCATGCCAAACTCCGAGGGCAACAGGTCCCTGCCAGGGCGTTTCCCATAAGAGCGGCACTTAAGGGATGGGCTAGAGGAGAGACACAGGTACCAGACACCAGGTCGCCCATCGAATTCCACATACTACAGGGAATGATAGATGATGTGCACAGGGCTACATATTCTACCTACGAAGCCAGCCTTTTCGCTGCTGCATTCAGCCTGGCATTTTTGGGGGCCTTCAGAGTCAGCGAGTTGGTAGCCAGATCAAAGAGTGATGGGTCAGGTGAATCTATATGCAGACAGGACATTCAGGTGCTAAGAGACACCTTAATATCTGAAAAGATCTAAAACAGACCAGGTGGGGCAGGGGAAGACAGTGCTCCAGCCCCTGGGCGACAGGTGGTACTGCCTTGTGGGCTGGTCTCAGACTGGAGTTGCGAGGCCCAGCTGCTCTAAAGTTACACAGCTCTCCCTCGTCACAGCTTTAAAAGCAGTAGTCCAACCAAAACCCAAGAACAAATCAACCACTGTCCTCGGGGACTTTACAACTGCAACATTGGTGAATCCTGTCCCTCACCTGTAGGCCTGGCCCTGCACGGGGGCATCAGGGTACCAGTGGCCTTCATACTTCAGAAGCAGCAGCGAGGTGAGTACCTCACCAAACCTTTCCACTCTCAGAGGGTGAAACTTTCTTCTATTGAGCAACTTCAGAATAAGGCTCACACCGGCGTCGATTTCAGCCCTCATCTTGGCAGGAGGTCCAGTAGGAGCTGTTGAAACAAAGTAAGACAGCTCAAATTATAGGTTAAGATGAACAAAAAGCACAAAAAACAGCAAAGCATGAAGGATCCGGTAATAGAGAAACCTAAATGAAAAGGCTTCCATTAGCATGGTCAGTCATCCCAAAGTGCTAGTCTTCATGAGCTGGTCAAACAAGCACCAACAAGAATTAGCAGGACCAACCACCTCAAACGAGGAGAAGCAGGATCAACCAACCCAAGGGAGACTGTCAGAACTGCCAGACAACCAAAGAGCATAGCAGGGCCTGCCAAGCCAAACTGCACTCCCACAGCAGTTCTAGCCAACTCAAAGGACAAGGCTTCGTTAGCTGGCTCAAATTAGAACAGTCCATTAGAAGAACTAACCAATCCAGGAGCAAACACTCAAGTGGGAGTCAAAGAAGGGTGCTGGAAGCTTTCCTACTCATCCACGACCTCCGTGCAGCATTCAGCACCAGGTCATGCAGAAGGGACTGGATTGGGTTTTGGGCTTTCAATAGCCAAAGAATTATCGGAGTTTTAAACTCTTACTCTACTACCATCCCCCCCCCATAAAAAAACCTTATACCAATGAGCTCCTTGGAAAGGTATCCAAAACAGAAGCAGCTATGGAGATAAAAGCATGGCCACA
Organism: Calotriton arnoldi; assembly: GCA_963921515.1. Classification (NCBI taxonomy): domain Eukaryota; kingdom Metazoa; phylum Chordata; class Amphibia; order Caudata; family Salamandridae; genus Calotriton; species Calotriton arnoldi. Next base: position 129,911 of record CAWUFW010016636.1, on the reverse strand, counting down.
TGATGCATCACAAAACTGCTCTTCTGACCTCAAGCAAGGCACGCTCAGCACAATACTACATCTCAACCGCTGACCGTTCCAGTCAAGATCTGAACACAAGCAACCTCCACATCTGAGGAAAAACAGACAACCAGGAAAGGCCCCCCCCTACGCATCTAGGATCCCTCTCCCAGGATTCCATGCAAGGTCTGAACACAAGCAGCCTCCCATTCTACCAGGAAGGGTCCCACCTACTCCTCTAGGAGCCACCTCCCAGGATTCCATGCTAGATTTGAAGACAAGCAGCCTCCCATTCTACCAGGAAGGGTCCTACCTTCTCATCCAGGACCCCTCTCCCAGGATTCCATACAAGGTCTGAACACAAGCTACATCACAGGAAGGGTTCCACCTACTCCTCTAGGACCCCCTCTCCCAGGATTCCATACAAGGTCTGAACACAAGCTACATCACAGGAAGGGTTCCACCTACTCCTCTAGGTACCCCTCTCCCAGGATTCCATACAAGGTCTGAACACAAGCTACATCACAGGAAGGGTTCCACCTACTCCTCTAGGACCCCCTCTCCCAGGATTCCATACAAGGTCTGAACACAAGCTACATCACAGGAAGGGTTCCACCTACTCCTCTAGGACCCCCTCTCCCAGGATTCCATACAAGGTCTGAACACAAGCTACATCACAGGAAGGGTTCCACCTACTCATCTAGGACCCATCTCCTAGGATTCTATACAAGGTCTTAACACAAGCAGCCTCCCATCCTCCCAGGAAGGCTCCCCCTACTCATCTAGGCCCCCCCTCTCCCAGGATTCCATACAAGGTCTGATCACAAGCAGCCACCCAACCTCCCAGAACAGTCCCACCTACTCATCTAGGACCACTCTACCAGGATTCCTTACAAGGTCCTAACACAAGCAGCCTCCCATGAAGGGTTCCCACCTACTCCCTAGGAACCCTCTAACAGGATATCGGTCCCAGCATTACGGGGTCATATGGCATGGAGAGCATGTTTGACTAAGTCCTGGGGGTATACTTCAGACTTCATACCAGTAGCCACTGGACCTTCTCAGCCATAGAGGTGAGCTTAAGGTGGACTAAATAGCAGGGAGCCTAGCCACAGTCACTCTGGACTACCTCAGCCACCAGTCAGTCTTGTTAGAAAGATAAGAGAAGGGTATGACAATAAGAAGCTACGATCCCATACTAAACCCAAGAAAAACCAAGGTGATGACCGACCTCTCGCAAGAGACCGGCCGCCAAGCAGCATCTCTCAGTAGAGAGAACAGTGACTTAAGGTGACCTTAAAAAATCGTCCCATAGGAACAGTGTCAAAGGCAATATTATTTCAGAGCATCAAAGACACTGGAGTGTCATATCACCTCGTTTAGATGCAGAGAGCTGAATCGAGAGATGCTGGGCCCTCTTCAGTCTCAGTGTCCAGGCTTCCTTCAAACCTACTGTGAGGCCAAAGGATAGGATACAGGCAGAAATAACACATGCAGAGACAGTAGATCTGGTCTTCGTGAGCCAGGCCAGGGAAGCAAACGAAGATTCCAGCAACGGGGTCAGGCAAACCCAAGAGCAACTACACCACCAACAACTTGGCAAAGGGGCCAGGCTAACTAAAAGTGATGACTCCGGAAGCCAGGGTCAGATGGGCACAGTGGTCAACAGACCTTTAGCTGGCAGGTCTGTAGAAGAGGGCAGCTGGTCTGCCTTGTAAGAAGGATTAGCATAGCACACCCCCTGGCTGGGCATCTCCTCAGCCTAAACATCTTATCAGTACCAAATCTCAAAGTCCAGCTGGCTCATGGTCAATAGGACAAGAGAGAGAGTAGTCCAGCCCTGGCTGGCACAGCATGAGACACCTGCCGCCAGGAATAATGATGACTACAGTAATACGTTTTCTAGAGCGCATAGCTACCTCATATGAAGTGTCCCAGCGCTAGGTACAGGTGTCCCCAGACCTAAATACAGCCGATTAGAACATTAGGAGCTCCATTGAAGACCATGGAGTGCTCCGGGATTCTAATGGCTTGTAAAAGCCCGGAGCTCCAGCATTCCAATGTTTGTTGTTTACAGCTACAGCTGTAAACAAAGGCCTCATGGAGCCAGAGGGGATTTAAATCACCTCTGGCTCACCGAGGCCTTTGCTTTATGTTAAAACATTCTGCCCTTTAATGGTGTAATCTTCTAATAGCCTTATAGCCCTCCCTAGTTGGGCTATACCAGCCATTAAAGGTCCTCTCCCATGTTCAAGCCCTCGCCTTAGGCCTTTAACGATGGAGCAGGCCTTTAGTGGTCAGTATAGCCTGCTATGGCGGTCTATAAGGTTACATTAGACACCCCTGAGCATCCTGAGCTGAAAAACGCAGCTTAGTTTTTTCAAACACAAACATTCTAACTGGGACTGTCGAACCGCTAAGGGCAGAGCATTCCACAACTTTGGCGCTAAACAGCCAAAAGAGCTCCCATCTATACGCACCTTCTTGACTCTGGGAATCAGCATATCCCCTGCTGATCTCTGGTTCTTCAATGGTACACAAGGTCTAATATATGACTGAAGGTACCATGGACCTTTGTAAGTAAATGCTTTATAAAAATAACACAAGGCCTTAAACAAGGATCTCAGCTTCACCAAACGCCAGTGGAGCTACTTAAACACCACCCCAATCAGCACCGGCTTTTGGCAGGTTTAGTAGGAGCCACGCAGCAGCATTCTGCACTCTTTGGAGTCTCTTGATCCTGCCCAGTGTGCCTCCTAGGTACGAGACATCGCAGTAGTCAAGCCTAGACATGATCAAGGCCTGAACCGCTGCTGTCTTTTCGCGGACTGACAAAGTAATATTTAATTTCTCAACATCTTGGGGATCCCTTCCCTTCAGCAATGGCAGAGGTGTCAGGAAGCTGCTGCTTCAGGGCCGGTAGCCTTCTGCCCCAGGAAGAAGCGCCCTGAAGCCCCTGAAGTGGAGAGGCAGAGGATGGCATCTGTGATCCTTACCCAAGGCGATTGCTTGTGAGTGGGCTGAAGGAGCCTTTGATGCCAAGGTGCTGCGAAAGAAAAGTCCAGTAATGCCCAGAGTATTACTGTCTCAGCTGTTATTCATGGCCTGCTCTGGTTGCCATGTTTCACACTTGGAATTCTCTTGATTTTACAAACTAGAATCATTGCCTTTGTTTTATCTTCATAAAGTAAAAGCTGCACCATTCACAGATCCTTGCATGGTAAGGAATATAGTATGAACCTCTACAGCACCCCGCGTGAGTGTGAACGCTACCCTCGGAGTGCCCAACCTCTGTTTACAGAGAAGAGCTTTAGGCAAACTAACCACAAAATGAGATTTATAGCAATAAAGGGAGTGCTTGGAACGCACTCATTGTTGGGTTAATTCCCAACTTCACCCCCCCATGCCAAGAAGTTTCTAGAACATACTTCAGGTAGCCCACAAACCATCTGAGAGGTCATCTCCAGTCTTGCTGGGTCTGGCACAAGTACGGGGGGGTCACTTGCCAGCTGATGAGTGGTTCTAGCCTACAACCCCCTAAGGGATCGTCTCCAGGCATGCAGGGTCTGGTACAAGTACGGGGGGGGGTCACTTGCTGGCTGAGCAGTGGCTGTAGCCCACAACTCCCCTCCAACCCTTCCCCCCCCCCACCCAAGAGGTCACCTCGAGGCTTGCAGGGTCTGGCACAATTACTGGGGGTCACCTGCCGGCTGAAGACAGTGGGTCTATCCCACAAACCTCATTCCGTCATCATGGTGACATTCCAAAATGAAGAATGCCAGGCTGTAGGAAAGTACCTCTTGACATGGTTACCCCCCACTTTTTGCCTGGTATCTGGTGCAATTTTGACTGAAAGTGTGCTGGGTTCCTGCTAACCAGGTCCTCAGAACCAGTGTTCTTTCCCTAAACTGTACTATTGTTCCACAATTGGCACCCCTTTAGGCACCAGTATAAGTCCCTTCTAAGTTGTACTCCTGGTACCTAGGGCATTGGAGCTAAAGAGGGTCACTAAGAGCTGTAGCACAAATTGTGCCACCCTAAAGGACCCCCAGACCAAGCTCATGCAAACTGCCATCGCAGCCTGCGTGTCTTGGTGCAGAGAAAAGCGAAGTCAACTTGGCACACATCTGTGTGTGCCATGCCTGTCAGCACTACATGTGGCATAGTTAAGACACCCCTACGGCAGGCCTTACAGCCCTCTGGAAGGGTGCACTACACCCATGTGAGGGCATATCTGGGAGAGTGGCTATGTCCTGGTGATATCCATGTTCACCATTAGATAATGCCAGTGTACAAGAAAGCCATAACGAGTCCATGGGCTGGACACTAACCACTAAGAGGTGCCCAGCCACATGAGGGTTTCACTGTACCTCAAGGTGATTGCACTGTCTTAATAAACCCTTACTGATGCCTGTACTAGATCTATTAATAAATGCACACAAAGGGCAGCTTAGAGGTGCCCCTTGAAAACCTACCGACTACTAGTATGTTGACTGACTGGTCTAGATCAGCCAGCTACCCTAGAAAAGATTCTGACCACCTGAGGTGAGAGCCTTTGCTCTCAGAGGCCAAGAACAAAACCTGCTCTGGGTGGAGGTGTTCCCACCTTCTCCAAGCAGGATGGACATTCCAGGGCGGAAAGCTTCAAAGGCCCTGCTGCCTTTGATATGTGACCCTGGGCCTCTCCAGATAGTGGAGGTGCCCACCCTCCTGTCCTGACCCCACTTTTTGGCAGGAAGATAGGCGTGAAAATTAGTTAGATTAAAACGTCCGCCCAGATTCACCCAGCACCACTCCTAGGGCAGGCCAACTGATGCAGACCTCACTTTTCAGATTCCGCCATATTGGTTTTGGCAGGAATTAGCCTTATAAGATCAGGGTTATGCCCACTTCAAGTGGAAATATAGAGGGTGTAGACACCTTAATTGGTTACTACCCGTCACTCCCCATAAACACCCCTAAATTAAGTACTTAGGTGGCACGACTGAACGCAAGAACTCTGATTCGACGGATCCACAGAAGGATGAAGAAGAATTACTGCCTGGCAAGAACTACAGCAGAACTTTAGACTTTGGCATGAAACCCTGCAGTCCTCAGCCCTCTCTCGACAATCGCCACAGTGACTCATCCTGTGAGCTGGAGAACTATCAAAGCCTTGGTAGTCTGCCAGCACTTCAACCTACACCAAAAGTCGTCCTTGGAGTCGAGAAGCTAAGCCCCTGCAGTCTGCAGGAACCTATGGGCAGAGTCCGGTCCACCTCCTTTCAGCTCCCCAGCCCAACAGACACTGCAGATGACCAGGAGAAGGTACTCATGCTCTAGAAGGTCAGATCTGTCTCCCCCACTGAGTGTGAAGACATCAGGACTAACCAGAGCTGTGCAGTACCAATTCCCAGGGTACTGGATGCCCTGCACTCAACACCGTGAGTGTCCAGCCCGGATCCTCATTGCACCAGGACCAAGCAGCAGTGAAGGGACATCAGCATCACTGAGACCCACTTTGAGAGTGAGCCAGGTGCTTTGATTTTGCCCCTGCCAGTGTTTTGTCTCTGACCGCGAGGTGTATCTTTGCGCACCCAGCCAACCTAACCACTGCACCTGAGCCACCTGGCCCAGGTCCCTGATGAACCAGCTGTGCAGCTGTGCTCCAAGACCCCTTGCAACTTGAGCTCTATTTGGGAGCCCTTTGACTTGTCCGCAAGTCCCCGTGTGTAACCTCTTTTCAGGTGGCCTCATTCTCCATAGCGCCAGCTACCAGCCTCACCTGCACCCTGCTCCTGGTAGAACCCGGGCGGTTCCCAAAAAACTGCTTCTAGTTTTTTGTTTTTTTTAACCTTGGCCCACTACTAGTACAATTCCAGAGGATGAACCCTGAAACCAACTGTACCTACCTTTATGCATCTTTGACATTTCCTTCCATAGGATTGCATTGGGTGTAAAAGCGCATAGGTTTAAATGCATTACTTACCTATGCATATTTTTATCGAAAACTGTACTTACCTTGAACGAAGTTCAAGTTCGACACACACACACACACTTATAAAATGGTCTCGGATTTATTCTTGGACTGTGCGTCTCATTTATTGTCTCCGAGTACAACAAATGCTTAGCATTACCCTCTGATAAGCCTAACTGCTGGCCCACACTCCCACAAAAGAGCATTAGTATAATCTACTTATGCTCTGTAAACCAAATGGGGACCCATAGGCCTTTGCAGCGTACTTCGTTTTAGTGCACTATACAGAGAGCCAGTGTCCTACACAGCTTCATGAAAACCATAAATTGCGGGCCGTCTCAGGCTCCTTCATCCATAAGACTGCTAAGCGCTGCATCCCACAACATGATACCCGCTCCTCGGTGGTCATCCTGCACGAGATCTCTAACACAAGACCAAGCAAAGAACACTACCAACCACATAGAGCTGCCTTCTAAGTCATGATAACAGCACCTCAGTGGTCATCCGACACGAGACTTTCCACACAAGGCCATGCAAAGACAACACTTCCAACCACACAGCGCTGCGTCCCACAACATAACCAGACCTCTGTGGCCATCCCACACGAGGCTTCCAACACAAGACCAAGCAAAGACAACACTTCCAGCCACACAGCGCTGCGTCCCACAACATGATTCCCGCTCCTCGGTTGTCATCCCTCACGAGGCTTCTCACACAAGACCAAGCAAAGGCAACACTTCCAACGACACAGCGCTGCGTCCCACAACAGGATACCCACTCCTCGGTGGCCATCCCGCACAAGGCTTCCAATACAAGACCAAGCAAAGACAACACTGCAAACCACACAGCGCTGCGTCCCACAACAGGATACCCACTCCTCGGTGGCCATCCCGCACGAGGCTTCCAATACAAGACCAAGCAAAGACAACACTTCCAACCACACAGCGCTGCGTCCCACAACAGGATACCCACTCCTCGGTGGCCATCCCGCACGAGGCTTCCAATACAAGACCAAGCAAAGACAACACTTTCAACCACAGCGCTGCGTCCCACAACATGATAACCGCTCCTCGGTGGTCATCCCTCACGAGGCTTCTCACACAAAGCCAAGCAAAGACAACACTACCAACCACACACCCTACACCCTGTAGGATGCTACCCATCAAGTCAAGCGCTTCAACACCCCACATAGGGATAGTAAGCCTAAACAAATGCTACACTGAAGGGGTGGTAGAGAGACGGAAATACATTACCCTTAGACTAAGGTACGTCGGGCAGAAACTGCCCTGGGTCGCGCTACTCGTACATCGGCATGTAGACATGGACGACAGGTCCGGAGGTTACAATCCTAGACACAGCCACGGGCCCGGCTGCCCATTGCGGATTAAACCACGATTTTATCTCCTATAAAACCGAGCAAGGTCACAAAACGTTCAGAAATATATAGAATAAATACAAGTGTTAGAAGAATTCTGTGTGAAAGCTAGAATCATTTAAAAACCGCCAAACCTTCAACTTTTCCACACAAACTTTGAAAACAAAAACCTCGACACACCCTCTTTATAGAAATATTGCATTTGGTGGAAGGAACGTGTGCAGCTCGAGGGTACCTCAGAATACACCCACCCTCCTCTCTGAAGCACCAGGCACGCTCGAAGGTTTCCTCAATAACAAAAGTAAGGAGAACTCCGTCCAATACCTGCTGTAGGCCCGTCCGTGAAACAAGGCCGCACTCCCTCAGCCCGGTTTAAAACCTCCCGGGAGGGGTCCGGACACCTGACTGAGCCCAGGTGGGGCTTTGCTGACGTCACTCACTCATGCGAGGCAGCTGAGGGGAGATCTTCGTCCATCTCCCGGTCCACGCCCACTTCTGTCACCTCGTAATCTTTCCCAGGGGTTCAGCTATGTGCCCAGGAAGACACGGTTTATCACCTCATCGGAAAGGAGCGCCATCATCTAGACCTCTCAATGTACCTAGTTCCACACGTGAGATTATACATACAAGTTTTTCTTTTCATTGCATGCTGGGAGTTGTAGTTCCTTTCTTAACTCATTATAAACCACAGAATTCAAAGACAATTCCTGGACTGGTTCAGCTACTCACACATGAAATTTGGAAACGTTCAACACCCACGCCTGATGTTACTACATGACAACTATGTTGCTTTGCATTAAACATATGCAATCTTTAATCACCTCAACCTGAAAAATGAGGGCCTCAAGCACAGGGCGCCATGTCATCCGCAGACCAGGAACTATATGTCCTAGTGTGAACGCCACGTCACCAGGACACCAGGCACTATGTCCTAGTCTGTGTTTTTACTTAGCATTGTAAGCTGATATATATATATATATAAATATATGTATATATATATATATATATATATATATATATATATATATATATATATATATATATATATATATATATATATTTCATTTGATGGGAGTGAATCAAGACTCCAACTCCCAGAATGCATTAGGAGGATAAATGAAAACCTGGACACGAAAATAGTGTCCTTGTAACAATAATTGTCCCCTAGGTGTGAATAGAATTCCCTGTCTAGTTTTCAATTTGCGTTCAGGTACTTGTGATCCTAGATTTTTCAGGCAAACAGCAAACCAGCAAGTGTCAATACAACTTGAAGTAAACCCATGACTGGGCAGAGCAGAGAGAGGTGAAGGACAACTCCGCCCAGCCGGGGAGGCAAAACTTCTTCACACATAAAAAGAGGAATATGCCTCCAAGATTGTTTTTGTTCAGAAAGACAATTGTCCACGCAACGCATGCACCTTGCACCATCGTGCAAGGGTGCCTGAGTTGGTGCTAGGCAGCCAAAAGGGCACACTGCAGGGGAAAGGACAGGAAAGCGCTGTATTGCCTTAAATACAGCACATTTCTGCCCTTTCTCTGTCACGCAGCGCAGCGCAGCAAGGTGACTTGCTGTGCTGCACTGCGTGACTTTCCCATAAATAGGCCCCACACATCGGAAAGATGGAGGACGAGGCAAACCGCAAAACCGTCACCAAGGGAGAAAGCAGGAAGCTACAAGAGCGGAAAAAAAGGGGCGCAGAGTGTCTGGCAGGAGATTTAAGACTTCCAGCCTTGCTCTCTGCACCCCGTTTAATTGCACCGGGCACCGGCTACTGAGAAGAGCTTCGGGCACTTGTGAAAGGCAGCGAGTCTTCTAAGACCCTCAATGCTGCCCGGTGCAGGGTTCCACCTCTAATTCACTTTGGGTTCGCTATCAAAATAATGAGGCAAGCGCTGGAAACTGGAAGAGAAGAAAATGGTTTATTTCTCATGAGGAGATCACGTCAACTGAGACACCGGGATGTCTGAGGGAAGTGTTCTGCTGACAACTCCCTTGGCTCTTCCTTTTATACAGGTTTGACACAATGCATTTGTTTGATCAACATGGTTACAAAAGCTTGGGGTCCCCGCCCGGGCAGGTTGTCACACAAGCCCAACAGTAATTCTCTTCCCACCCAGGTCAAACAGACAATCTTATCTTGCAGCTGGACCTTGCTTCAGGGTCTAAAACATGTGAGACTGGTCAGATCTAAGAGTCCGTTCTGTTGATAAAAACAGGTCCCATTGTTGGTAACAACAAGTCTTGCTGTTTGCAGTGCAATAAATCATTTTGCAAGAGTCTTTTTGGTGTTTGGAACCTGTTTGTGTAACTAGGTGTAGTGAAGGGTAGAGCGTCCAAAGGCTTGTCTGAAAACAGGGATGAGAGGAAAAACGAGTTTGTGGCAGCAAGTGGCGCTGAGGTTTGTTGTGGCAATAGAGTTTATAGCCCCCAGCACACATACCAGGTCGGTCAGAGGGTCAGAGGGATGCTAGTAAGGGCAGGGTGAAACAAAGGTGACCAACAGAGTACAAAATGGCTGTGATAGATTAAAATGACTGCAACTTATGTGCACATAGAATTCCACCAGACAAGATGGCGCAGGTAATGTTCATAATTGTCATTTTGCTTTTAACAGTGGCCCCTTTGAACATAACTAGCCAGCTTGTCAGTCTATTTCGATCTCCATAATGTCCTGTATCTCTTGATCATACATCACTCTCATTTTTGTTAGCTGAGTGTCCATAGTCTTAGGGTGTAAGGTAGTTATGCAAAGAGAACACAAAGGTGGTATACAGTGTATACCCAAACAACAACCACATATTATCGAAACTGGGACCAAGAGAATCATTGATATTTTCCAACCCCACTCCTTCAAGATGCCCCAAAGCCAACTTCCAACTGTCCAAGTCTCTGATCCTTGATGAATTTCTGAAGATAGTCTATGGAGATGTTCGATTGCTTCATAGACAGAAGGTGAATTATCAGGAATGTATACACAGCAGCTGGCACCGATGATGCGGCATGCTCCTCCACGGTCCGCTAGTACCACGTCCAGGACCATGCGATTTTGCAGGGTAACCAGACGGACCGCTTGGAGCTCAGCAGTGTTGTTGGTGAGGATGCCAGCAGTGACGTTCAGGGCGGTCTCTACCGCTTGGGACAGATGTCTGATGGCTCGGCTGTTTGCCATCGGACCCCATAGCGGGACGAGCCCTTTTGCTGCGTCGAGGAACTGTGATGAGGCAGAGTCTGCTGGATCAATGTCTTTAGAACGCTTTTCTCGATGATGCTCTGCAGGGGCTGTGTAGGTTGGTGGCAAAACAAAGGCGATGTAGCATGTGCCCCCAGTTTCTTGGGAGCCAGGTGTAGGCTTTGGTTCCACAAACAAAGTACATATTGGGTGATGCAACAAGCGCTGGGGGTTGGCAGTGTTCAAAGTCCTTACAATGCTACAGGTGCTGTGACCCACATTCTTAGTCCCATGGCCTTCAATGCATACAAGGCCAGAGACGTTCACCACAGATAGGGCCACAGTCAGTGTTGCAGCAGTTCTTTTCTTCAGGTAGGAAAATGTGGCTCTGTTAGGATTATTGAACACTTGCATTTCCACTCGTTCTTTGGCGGGGACATCAATCTGGAATGTCGCATTGAAGGTGTGAGGGCAGAAGGGGGCGGCTGTCGTTCCTGTTTTGTTTCGCCAGAACTCGTTGTAGAACTGGGCGATTGTTCCGTCGGAAGTGGCATTGTCTTTGTAACTTTCTTGTAGGAGCATCATCCAGGCAAGGCAAGATCCGTGAATAGAAAAGGGCGAAGGGATGAAAGGGATGGAATGTTCAGTGGCATGTGGTAACAGCCCACAGACCCAACAGTTGGTAGCATTGGTGGCAAGATTGTGTTGGTGCAACATCTGCACGAAAGAATTATTCCAGAATTCTTTGCGTCGTTCTCGGAGATGTGGCGGTAGTGATACCAGGTAGTGTTCTTTCTTGGTGGTTGGTTGCATGGTGGGTGACAATGTTCTGTATGCAGGTGCATTCTCTTCAATGATCCAGAGTGCGACCATTAGCAGGAGACAGGTGAGAAATGCGGCTACAAGTGCAATTGTCTTTGTGCTGTGCAGGTTAGCAGTCTTGGTGTCTTTGCGGTGGTTTTGCAGGTGTTCAGTTTCTTCCATCATCTTCGAGGAGCTCAACAACTGTTAGGACCACAGACTTTTGTCTGGCGCTTTCCTGGTAGCGTTGTTTGACTGTGCTACCGATCTGAGACCTTGACTCAGTTAGTGGCCTGGTCGTTGGAGCTCCCTCCTTTCGTCGATCTTAGGTTGTACCCTTTCCTGGATGGCACCGTGGGGTCGGGAAATTCTGATAGTTCGAGGGTGTCTTCTTGTGGGTAGCAACTCAGAGCTGGTCGGTCTCTCGCGAGTACTTCCTCTTGCACCTCCACCCCTTCACAGGTTGCCAGGGTTGGAGGGACTCGTTTGCAGTGATGGGCATGCAGCCAGTTTCGTTTTCCTTGCACTCGGAGGGCAGTTCGGGTGGTGATCAGGACTTGCCAGGGGCCCGTCCACCTAGGCTCCAGATTCTTCGTTCTTTGGAAGTTGCGAATTAATATATGGTCGCCTGGCTTTATTTCATGTCCCGGGCCCCTGGATACGTCAGGCAAGGCTTGCTGCACCTGTTGGTGGATAATTGTTAGCTCGTTTGTCAATTTATGCAAGTAATCCGACATTAATATGTTCGGGACATCGTTAATGGAGGTGGGTCTTGGTGCCGCCCAAATGCTCATAGGCCTGCCGAAGACCACCTCATACGGGGTCAGTCGGTGTTTGGTTGGGGTGGAGCGCATCGATAACAATGCCAATGGGAGGGCGTCGGGCCATTTCAACCCGGTCGTGGCAACTATTTTGGCTAGTTTTAGTTTCAACGTTGCATTGTGTCTCTCTACCAGGCCCGCTGATTGGGGGTGGAAGACGGCATGGAACTTTTGTTTTACCCCCAACCCTCTCAGTATGTTCTGTATCACCTCGGCTACGAAGTGGGGGCCGTTGTCGCTCCATAAAATTCTGCAAAGGCCGTATCGGGGGAAGAATTCTTTCAGCAATACTTTTGCAGTGGCTAAGGCGGTATTGTCGCGGGTGGGATAGGCCTCCACCCATTTGCTAAAAGCGCACACAACCACCAGGACATATTTTAGACCAAGGCATCTCTCTAGTTGAATGTAATCCATTTGAAGGATTTCAAAGGGGTGGTCAGGGACTCCAAACCCTCCCCGTGGTACTACTGTCCCCTTCCCTGGGTTGTGTTGTAGGCAGACTATACATTGTTGTACTAGGCGTTTTGCAGATTCTGCTATCTTGACGTTATGCCATACTCTGGTGATTAGTTCAATCATGGAGGTGGAGCCTATGTGTGCTGGTAAATGTGCCATGGTCAATATGGGGATGAGGTAGGCATTGGGTAACAGCCATTTATTTCCGTCTTTAGTTCTCCAGCAATCTTCCTCGTCTTTTAGTCCCACCTTTTCCCACTCGGTCAATTCGTCTTGTGTGCCTGTAGTCTGTATGTCCCTTACAGTGGTCCTAGCGTCAGTCCATCGTTCAGCTTGTGACCTGGTCACATACATTCGTGTCGTAGTTCTGTCTCCTGCCGTGGCTCGGGCAGTAACGTCTGCTAGTGCATTTCCCTGTCCAATGAGATCAGTCACTTTCCTATGTGCTTGGCATTTTATCACTGCTAACTTCTTGGGGAGGAGGACTGCTTGCGTCAAGGCGGAGACTAAATCTCCATGCAGGATGGGTGTACCGTGTGAAGTCAGGAACCCTCTTTCTTTCCATAAGATCCCAAAATGGTGAACCACCCCGAAGGCATATTGGCTGTCGGTGTATATGTTAACTGTCGTGTCAGTCGCTAAGATACATGCTCGTGTGAGGGCAATGAGTTCTGCAGCCTGGGCTGAACGTTGAGGAATACGGGCTGTTTCCAGAACGGTTCGGGCTGTGGTGACAGCGTATGCAGCTGAGGTGGTGCCGTCGGGGAGTTTGATGCACGAACCATCCACCCATAGTTCTCCATCTGGTTCTAGAAAGGCGGTGTCTCTGAGATCTATTCTACTCTTTGTTTGTTCATCGGTTAGTGTCACACAGTCGTGTAGTGGAGTCACGCTAGGATCATTTTCGGGTAGGGGTAACAGTGTGGCTGGATTGAGGGTGGTGCATCGCTTTAGGGTAATGTGCGGTGCTAGCAGGGTCAACTCATATCCTGTCAGTCGGGCGCTAGTCAAGTGTTGGGTTTTGGTCTGGTTTAGTAGTGTGTCGACTGCATGGGGTACTAAAACAGTGACTGGATTGGAGAGTACTATTCCTTCGCTCTGGCGTATCGATACTGCTGCAGCTGCCACAGCGCGCAGGCACGCTGGCAGTGCTCTGGCTACTGGATCGAGGGTGGCAGAGAAATATGCACAAGGGCGTTGTTTTTGACCAATTGATTGTGTTAGGACAGACAATGCACATCCTTCCCTCTCGTGCGTGTAGAGGAAGAATGGTTTGGAGTAATCCGGGGTTCCTAGGACAGGTGCTGAACAAAGGGCATTGCGTAGTTCTTTAAAGGCTGACTGGCATTCGGGGGTCCAGGGGAGAGGTGAGGGGATGTCTTTAGCTAGGAGGGAGAGAAGGGGTTTGACAATGAGGCTAAAGTTCGGTAACCACTGTCGGCAAAATGAGGTGAGACCTATCAAAGAGCGGACTTGTTTCTGATCTTTGGGGACAGGGGTGTCTAGAATTGTCTGGATCCTGTCAGGCGTGAGTTTCCTCCCTTCTTTGGATAAAAGGTGACCCAAATAGGTCACTTGTGATTTACAGAACTGCAATTTCTTTCGGGAGACCTTGTGACCATTCTCAGCAAGAAAATGGAGTAGTTTGATGGTGGCTGTGACGGCTATTGGTATGGTGTCCGCTGCTAGAAGGATGTCGTCTACATATTGTATTAGTGCCACTCCATCTGGCAATTGTATGGCGTCCAACTGTCTTTTAAGCGCCTGGCTATAGATGCTTGGGCTCTCAGTGTACCCCTGAGGTGCTCTGCAAAATCTGTACGAACGGGAGTTTAGGGTGAATCCAAATAGATAGCGGCTGTCCTTGTGTATAGGTATGGAAAAGAATGCGTTTTTGAGGTCAATTACAGTGAAGGTGGTGGCAGTGGAGGGGATTAAGGTCAAAATTGTCGTGATGTCGGAAACTACTGGGTATTGTGGCACTACGATTTTGTTTATCTCCCGCAGGTCAATGATGAAGCGGTAGGCTTTTCCGTCTCCCTCTCCCTGTCTCTTTACAATCGGTAGTATGGGACTATTACAAACGTTGCTCACTACTTCCTCTACCACCCTTGCCTCTACCAAAGAGTGTATGATCTCTGTCAGTGCCTTCTCACCCTCTGGCGATATTTTGTACTGCGGTACTTTCGGTAGGGTTGCGTCCTGTCGTATTGTTACGTGTACTGGGTCAATCATCATTCGTCCTACGTCTGAATCAGCCCTAGCCCATAAGTGTGATGGCAAAGTGTCCAGTAGGGATGCGTCAGCCTCGGAGATGGGAAACATGTGCTGATTAGGGTTCTCTCTATGGCGCTGGGGGTTGTCATACAGGACGACACGCACTCCGTCTGGTGAGCATCTGATAGTCGCATGGAAGTGTTTCAAAGGTCGAGACCCATAATGGCGTCTGGGGTGTTGGAAGAGAGGAGGAATGTTGTTTCAACGCTATTGTTGTCAAGGTTAAAAGGGATCGGTCGGGACAAAGGGTTGGTGGAGGGCGTACCGTCAAATCCTATTGAGGTCACATGTGAGCCTGACAAGGGTGCCCTTGGAATCAGTCGTTTGGATAGTGCACTACGTGTTGCTCCCGTGTCTACCAGAAATGGCGACTTTGTGCCCAGGACCTCAGCGGTAACATAAGGGCCTTGCTGATCAACATAGAGCTCGACTGGATCCCTCCCTTGCCTCTGGCTGTCCTATGCAAAGTCGTACGCATTGTCATAATCTGTCTGTTGGTACTGATTCTGTTTGGGATGGTCAAATGTGTTCACTCTTCCTGGCCTTTCCTCGCTTGCTTCACTCGCGTACCCTCTCCCACGTCCTCTTCCTCTCTGTCCACTTGCTATTTCCCTCGCCCCTCTGCCCCTACCAGCTCCTAGCAAAGCCGGGCATTGGGTTTTCCAGTGTCCATATTCTTTGCAAAATGCACATTGATCCTGTCCTAGGTCTTGGCGTCCGACATATGATGTCGATGAATTGTTTCTAGGTGGCTGTACTCTAGGGGTATTCTGCTGGTATCCTCCCCTATATTGCTCCCTTCCTGTATTCGCCCCCTGGAGTTGTGCTACCATTACCCTTTCCTTCAAGTCCTTCTTTTTCCTTTCTGTAGCCCTGTCATTTTCGTTTCTCTGATGCTCATAGTACTGGGCCATTTGGAGAATGGCCGCCGGTTTAGATGCTGCCCAACTACTTTCGCTGGCTTGTAATTTCTGGGATACATCTGGCAGTAGTCCTTTGACATAGTTCTGCACAAATAAGTGGTGTCCGGTTGCGGTGGACATGTCTTGTCCACTGTAATCGGAGAACACCGTTTCAAATCTGGAGAAATACTCTGAGACATCCTCTTGTGGTTTCTGGCGGCACGCGGTTACTATGGACCAGTCTATCTTTTTCTCTGGGATCAGCGTTTTCACTTTCTGCACTATTTTGTCAGGGAGGTCCAATATTGCTTTAACCGGTTTTTGACCAGGGTTCCGCTGTTTATCTAATGTGTTGAGTTGTTCCCAGGTATGACCAAGCAGTTCGGTATGGTCTATTTTCCTAATCTGTTTCCACACATCTGCTGGCAAACATAACCCGAAGAACAAGTCTATGTCGGCAAGTGTCATTATTGTTGATCCCAGAGCGGTACCTAGCTCGGTGTAAAAGGCGGTGGGGTTCTTTCGCAAATCCGGTAAAGATTTACGGAGCGTCAAAATGTCCTGTCTGTCCCATGGTTGATACACCCAATTGTAGACCACCCTTCCTCTAGCATCTTGATGGTTCATATCGTCATGAGTCCCTTGTCCTCTAGGAGGTACCCAATAAGGGGCAGCTTCTTTTATCGGCATCATGCTATCTGGTTTTTCCACCGGGGGTCCTGCTATCTTAGATGTCCTGTCCTTATCTATCCGTCCTTGTTCCACGAGGTGACGGAATACCTCCAGTGTGGATGAAAAGAGTTCTGTAACATCGTTGTCGCCTTCATCTCCGGTGTCTACCTTCCTATAGAGAGCCACTAGTCGCTCGGGCCCTACATCTTGGTACTTCTCTTCATATGCAGTAAGAGTGTGGTAACAGAGACGTACAATAAAGTATCGTTTGCGGTTTTCAACATAGGAGTTGCATATGTCAGTTACATGCTCTTCTGTCTCCTTCCTATCTATGAGGGATTTAACTACTTTATCAATGCCTGCTCGCTCATTTTTACTTAATCGCGGGACCCTGGGCGCTCCTGTTTCTTTTGATCCTACCTCTACTACTGTATCCTTTGATGAGGCATTTGGTGTGGGTGACTCGGTGGGAGCAGAGGCGGTGGAGACTGAGGCGATCGTGCCATCTCCGGCTATACTTTGGTGGTCCTGTCGTTGTACTACGGGATGAGTAGGGGCGTAAGGGGGTGGCATGTATATGATTGGGGGACCTAACAATAAATCATCATCTACCCTTTGTTTTGCTGGTAACTTGGGGTAAAGAGTCGAGGCGTTCTAACAGGGCATTGATCTGATATTTTTGATTCCTGTTCCTTTTTATCGATTTCCTTTTCTTTTAGTTTTTCTTCTAATCTTTTACAGGCTTGGTAAGCTGATTTTCACGTTTCTTTATCTTGTCTAGCTTCGTCCCTTTTCTTTCTTTGAGCTGCCTCTTTTCGCCATAAGCCAAAACTGTCAAACATGGCTGGTCTAGTTTTCTTTTTGTGGAGAGCTAATTCTAACGTTTCTATTTTAGCGGGATCGAAAGATCCCATCAGTGGCCACTGATTTACCCGGTCCTTCCTAGTGTATTTATGCCATAGTTTGCTATAAGCTACGCTGGCTAATCCATACTTTACGTACATGTCCTTGTTAGGGGTGCCTTCCGGCGGTGCCGGCTGACTGACCTCTAACGAACGGTCTGGTCCAAAACAATTACAATCAAACAATCTAGAGAAAACAGGCATGACGTATTTATCGGTCAAAATGAATATCTCAATCAATCAATTTAGACAAAAAGTCTGCACTACCTGTCCTTCGCTGCCTGCAAAGAGAGAGAATATTCCTATTCTTTGTTGTTTGCAAGCAGGGAAATGTCGCAAATAACTCAATATCAAAAAAGGAATACTAGTATTTCAATCAAACTATTCAATCAATCAATCAATTTAAGTCGTTTTTTTCACGACCTTACCCGGACCGTATGGACAGTTCTTCGTCTTCCCCTTCCAGCGCCTGGTTGTCCTCTCACTCCAACAATCAATGCGGCGTTCCTCTAAGGTCCCAGTCAGGACCGCAGGTCACTCGAGAGAGGTCCGTTCGGAACCGGTGAAGTTCAGTCGATCGGCAGCCAGACAAGGGTCTTCTCAGGCAGGTATACCCCAATCGTTTAGTTGTTCACTCCGTCGTTAGGACCTCTCTACCGGACCCATGCGTCGCTGATGGGCCCCTACGCTTGGGCGCCAATTTGTGAAAGGCAGCGAGTCTTCTAAGACCCTCAATGCTGCCCGGTGCAGGGTTCCACCTCTAATTCACTTTGGGTTCGCTATCAAAATAATGAGGCAAGCGCTGGAAACTGGAAGAGAAGAAAATGGTTTATTTCTCATGAGGAGATCACGTCAACTGAGACACCGGGATGTCTGAGGGAAGTGTTCTGCTGACAACTCCCTTGGCTCTTCCTTTTATACAGGTTTGACACAATGCATTTGTTTGATCAACATGGTTACAAAAGCTTGGGGTCCCCGCCCGGGCAGGTTGTCACACAAGCCCAACAGTAATTCTCTTCCCACCCAGGTCAAACAGACAATCTTATCTTGCAGCTGGACCTTGCTTCAGGGTCTAAAACATGTGAGACCGGTCAGATCTAAGAGTCCGTTCTGTTGATAAAAACAGGTCCCATTGTTGGTAACAACAAGTCTTGCTGTTTGCAGTGCAATAAATTATTTTGCAAGAGTCTTTTTGGTGTTTGGAACCTGTTTGTGTAACTAGGTGTAGTGAAGGGTAGAGCGTCCAAAGGCTTGTCTGAAAACAGGGATGAGAGGAAAAACGAGTTTGTGGCAGCAAGTGGCGCTGAGGTTTGTTGTGGCAATAGAGTTTATAGCCCCCAGCACACATACCAGGTCGGTCAGAGGGTCAGAGTGATGCTAGTAAGGGCAGGGTGAAACAAAGGTGACCAACAGAGTACAAAATGGCTGTGATAGATTAAAATGACTGCAACTTATGTGCACATAGAATTCCACCAGACAAGATGGCGCAGGTAATGTTCATAATTGTCATTTTGCTTTTAACACACTGGCACTCTTTCTTTCACAAATTAAGCTCTGGGGTATTTGATTAAAGAGGCATGAGGTGGATTCCACACTATGCAGCATTAGGATTTGGCACGCTGATGCCAGCCGCTGGCTTCTGAACAGCTCTGTGGGCACCGGCAGTTATTCTTCTACAAATTAAGTACTGTTTAGCCCAAGCCATGGCCAGGGCCAAACTGGCCATAGCGGGCACCTGGCGTGTCCCTGGTATGCTGCCAGGGTGGGGGCCGGTTTTAGAACCCTGGGGGGCCGTTTTTGTTACCGGGGGCCGTTTTGCAGCTTAGCTACAATATCGGCCCCCTGTAACAAAAGCAGCTGTAGTGTTTTACACACACCCCTGCGGTCGGCCTGACTCAATTGCCAGGGCCGGTTTGCGTTCCCAGTCTGGCCCTGGCCACGGCTGGTGGATATTCCACTTTACATACTGACCGAGCGACCAGAATAAGAGGAGGGTTCCGGTGGTGTACTGCTCAGGGCTCCACCACCCCATAAGGAAGCTGGAGGGCTTGGATAGTGCGGAGGGCCAGGTATCTTCTCTCAAAAGATCAGATCACTTCTCCTTCTCAGGAACTATGGGATACCGCCCACCCGAATCCTTCAGCAACTTTGGTGAGCGTCTTGCGAATACAATAGCCCCCTGTTACTTGCAGTATACTTCACGGTTCTTGGGGACTTCAATGTACATATGGAAGAGCAGAGTGACAAAGCAGATGGGTCATTGAATGAAACCATGAAAGACCTCAATCTTGAGCCAAAAGCAGAGAAGTCTACACACAAACAGAGACACTCCCTTGATCTGATCTTTACTAATTGCCCCTCACTAACAGTAGGAAAACCTCTCCCTTTGATTTGGTCAGATTTGGTTCTTTTTGTCTTGTCAATCAAAGAGTAACTCAGGGTTTTAATACTGTGCGTCCTTGGCATAAAATCTCAGGGGCTTATTTACAAGCCCCTTGAGTCGCCGGTGCGTCACTTTTTTTGACGCACCAGCGGCGCAGTGTGCTGTCCCATATTTACAAGGCCACGTAAAGCCACCCTGCGCCACTTCTCATGGCCTTGTAAATATGGCCCCTTTTCACGCATCACTTTGCATGAAAGGGGCATGCCATGGGTGTTGCTGTGGGTGTTCCAAGCTTGCTTTGGGGTACTCAAGTCACTACAAAAGACCCTAAAAGTCCTACCCACTCACACAAGGAAGCCTATTGTATGGGCTTTGGTGACCTCCATGTTGTACTAGACTAACGCTCTTTTTCTGGAGATCCCCTCTATGTTACTAAACAAACTACAGTTGGTTTAAAACGCGACAGCCCATGTGATTCTAAACTGACTTGAGAAGACCATCCATGCGGCCTGGATTAAAGAAGCTTCACTGGTTACCTGTGAATAAAAGGGTCATCTTTAAGGGCCTGCAGATCACCTTCACAGCCATTCACAACAAGCATTGGCATAGCCAATAGGTCTCGCCTTTGGGACCTTATAAGTGTTTAGCCATGCAACAGTTGATGTTGTTGCACCAAGGACATTGTGCTGCATAACTAAATACTTATAAGGTCCCAAAAGCGAGACCTATTGGCTATGCCAATGCTTGTTGGAGAAGTGTTTCTGGGTGTGGTTTGGATGGGTGTTTAGTTTTTGTTGGGAAGCAGAGTCTGTGTTGGGGTGGGGTGCCAAGCGGCTGCCGAGCGGCTACGGACTTCTTATTTTTTACCAAAGTGTACAGCCTTCGGCATTGCCACATGCACACAATTGGTGGCCTGAGGATCCCCAAGCACTTATACATACAAGATCTCACAAGCACAGCAGTACATCAGACAACGATGAGTGCTCTTTCATGCCAACAAACTTAGAATTGTTCACTTTAGTGACATTTCTCCACCTGACATGTGTGATGAACAGTAGGCTGGGGAAGGAGGGATACGGAAGCCAGGTATGTCCTCAATGCATGTATCCCCATGAGGCAGGCTTGAGTTATTGAACATGTCAGCCCAGTAGGCCACACACAACACATGTAAGCACCCTCTTTCTTCATTGTTTCTGCTGCAATGTTTTTGCATGAGAGTTTGACACTAACAGAACAACCCCGTACACTGCTTTTGTGAAGACTAGAATGTCTACTTATTTTGTTTTCTTTATTCCATTTGTTTTGGTCCAGTTTTTAGGGAGTTGCCAGAGGTTGTTTCAGTGAGTTTAGCAAGGGTAGAGGTCATGACAGGGGATCCCACGGAGCGGGATTGTCTATCGAAAGGTGGATAACAGTAGTTCCAATAAGTCAACACTGCAAGAATTGTTAGAGTTGTAAGCTGTGTTGCAGTACAAAAGAAAGGGTTAAACAAAGAATGCACAGCAGACTGACAGCGGTAGACCTCATGTATCTCTAAAACCAGAAGGTCTAGGTACAGCTCGGATTTAGTAAATCCATGAACGTTTTACTCTGGACCACAAAGTACGTTATATAAAAATAAAAAAAATAGAAAAAAATAAATCAACGAATATACTGAAAGCAAGAGACGCAGGCTTGATGTTGTCAGGTGAATACTAAAAGCATAGCAGCAGGCGCGTGACCTTCCACTGACGGCCTCGGGATACAGGGTGCGGTGCAGCGCTTTGAAGTCACATATTCATAGCACCGAAGAAGCCGAGCCCTTGATGTCTGCTGAAAGGCTAGGGTATAGGGCCAGGCAATGCACAGAAAGTACTGCACACGCCTTTGAAAACACTAAGCTTCTCGCATTACAAAGATGGCCTTCGAGGCGCTCAAAGGGAGCACATGAGCTACAGAAAGAAGTGCGCCAGACCTTGAAGTGCACATTAATCTTAGAAGGAAAGCCCCGAAGGGTTCAATTAAAGGTAGGGGTGAAGTTCAGAGTGCTTTGAAGTTTGTGCTAGGACTGGTGGGAGTTAGATGGGTGCTGACGGTGGGTACACAAAGAACTGCCAGAAATGTATGGTGGTTGCCCGGTGCCCCTTTCACACTCGCAGCGAGGAAGCCTACAAAGTGTAGGGCTTTGATGTGCTACTAGCAGTGAATCCCTTTCACACACAGACTCCGCGAAGATGATGGGGTCACACAGAGTGCAGGAAGCCAGGCACAGCTTTGAAGCCACATATTTCTTGCACTAAAGAGGAGGAGCCATGGGCGTGGCCCAGAGAGGAATGTAGTGGGCTTTCCTCTCTCATAATTAACGCACCACACTTGTTTACGCCGTTCACGGTCCGAGGGGGCTGAAATGCGCAGGAAAATATGCACAAAGCGCTGGAGTCACATACCTCCTGCACCAGGAGGCAGAGGCATTTTCGAAGTTTTTTTTAAAGAGGCAGACAATGCACAGAACGAGTGGTGCGCGCGCGCGCTGATCAGCTGCCGGAAATGGCAAAACTACACAGGGGGCGAGGGAGGAGAGGGAAAGAGACAGGCAAATGTAAACAAGCGTGGCCACGCTAATTACAAACAGATGGCCCCTGCGCGACGCTGCTTGCGCCGCTGCTTGAAAAAGCATGCCGCTGCTCAAAAAAGCACGAAAGTGAAAGCTAATTAGAAAAAACAGACGGCCCCTGCGCGCGCCGCTGCTCGCTTCCGCAAGGTGGATGCCGCCACACGCACGAGTGTACAAAAAGAGCAGACCGATTCCAAAAGGTCATCTCCTAGAGCAGCGCATGCGCGCTGCGCTAGGCTCGACCTAAAAAGGGGCCTCTTTACCTCTGTAGGAGATGTAGCACATGTATGTCCCCAGCAGAGATCTGAGGTCCTCTGTCAGGGACTTCTTCCTATTTCCAGAGCTTGGAGGGCTAGGCGGAGTGGTCGCTCCTTGTCCTTTCTGCCAGCTAAGCTGTGAAATGTTCTACCTGAAGAGCAAAGAGAGTCTAAGTCAGAAGTCCATTTCAAAAAAAGATCTGAAGACCTTCCTTTTAAGGGATGTTTAGCTATGGGAGGGGTTCGCCTGCTGGTTAGCGCCAGGACACCTCTTTGGAAGCAGCTGATCACACTTAGCAATTAGCAATTCATTCAACCTGCACGTACTAGAACACAGACTTGATGCAGAACATGTCACCTTCTTCACACGGGGACAGACTGGAGTCTCTTCCTCCACCATATTGTTCTCATGATGGAGGAAGCTCAGCCGGTGGATTTTACAACCATGGAGTTTCCTTCAGAAATTGAAAGATTTTTTTAATTTTTTTTGTTTCAATAACTTTTATTGGTTTTACAAACGCAAAACAAATAAAGAGACACAGAGCAAAGGAAATAAAACTACAGTAGCACATCGAAGGTCAGATTGGATAAAGGCAGTAGATGGGATAGTTTTACAAATGATACAGTGACGATGAAGGAAATAACCAACCGAGCCGATGATGGTACATATGTTTAGGTGATTGCCTCAGCCAGGTTACAAATATCGCAAATGAGATGGCAGCGATGGTTTACGAAAACAATTATGAGTACTCATGCTGGCTTAACTTTTGCTTAACTTTTTGACTTTTTTTTTTATAGCTCAATCCCAGTTGGGATGCTTGCATTCTTGCTGGGAGGTCTGCGATTTAGCCCGGGAGTAAACACATTTGGATCGGATCCTTCAAGGGGGTTTAAAAACCATAGAGGCGGAATCAAGAGCTTTATATATTTTCCTGTGTTTAGGTTTCCAAGGAGAGGTATGTAAGGCAATATTGTCTGCTCCTCTTATGAAGGTTAGCCATTCTTGCCATTTTTTGAATGAAATTTTCCCAAAACTTTTCCAGTTACACAGGACTATTTTACATGCCAAAGTTAGCATTAAATCTGGCAGAAAGCGGACATCTTCTCCCTTTAGGTCCGTATCTAGGAAGCCTGCTAAAATATATGATAACTCTTTAACTGGGGAGAAATTGAATGTCTGAGTGATGTATTTGAAGACTTTATTCCAAACGTTTTGTAGCATTGGACACAAGAGAAGCATGTGTGACAAGTCGCCTGTTTGAGAGTTGCAATTCCAACATTGTGAGGACTGAACTAATTTAAGTTTATATAGTCTGGCAGGGGTCCAGTAGTTCCTATTTATGATCATGAATTTTGTTTGTGAAAGAATAGGCGAAATTTTGTGTTTGAAGGGCATCATGTGAATTCATGTCCAATCTAGTTTAATTGCTTTACTGTTGAGTTCCGCTTCCCATTTTGCTACGTTACTCAAATGTTTCTTACACGGATCAGGGAGTAGTAACTTGTAAATCCTTGAGACCGTGTGACCAGTGTTGAGCATTTGGGACAGTTTGCGTCAGACAAAGTGTGTTTTTCCCCGAATACTTTTTCAAGTCTTTCTCACTCACCTCCCTTTGATGAGGGGTCTTAAGGAGTTTGTTGGGTCTCTCTTGGGCAGGGTTTCTTTTACACCTCACGCTGATTTTCCTGAGGATTTAGAAGATACACATGTAGTTAATTTAAACGTCTGTTTAAATCCAAACATGTCTCTTCTGCGTCGAAGCATCCTCTCCCAAGTTGATTACCCTCTATTGGTACAGAGCCTGAGAGAGTACTTTCTGCCTTAGTGCTGGGGTAAACATAAAAAAGACCTTCTCTGTCTCAGAGACAGAGCCTGACTCTAGGAAGATATGGCCTAACGGCTAGAGCCGAAGACCTAGAAATGGGGAAACCGGATTCGAGTCTCAGCAGGGGCGCTCCTCATCCTTTGATTCTGGGCAAACCACTTAATATCACTGTGCCTACCAAAATGAATGTGTCAGCCTGTAATGCAACTGGTGATAATGTAAAGTGTTTGGGTCGAGTTCGCGCTATATAAAATAAAAAATAAAAAAAGGATGCCTATTCTGATGTTGTTCATTATATGCCAGATTCCGGTTCTGATGGTCATGATGCCTGAAGTTTTAACTGGTTCAGCCCTAACAAAAATAAATGTTTAGAAGTTTGCAAATGAAATATTTCTCACTCTGGCTCTACCAATCATTAACTTTTCATTCCGCATCTTTCCAATGGTCTACTATCCCACAAGTACCTGGCTATATCCGAGCTTAGAGCAGAACCCCTCTGGTAAAGGCTGCTCGACACAAGTTAAATTCTTAGGGGCATATTTACCAAGAGGTGACGGAGCGTGGCATCAGCCTTCTTGGCTTAACGCCGCCCTCTGCCACTTCCAAAACGCAGGGCTGCACCGTATTTGCAAGGATACAGTGCAGCCCTGAATTTCCCCCTGCGCTGGCTCTAATTTTATCTGCGTAGGGCCAACGCAAACAACCTTGCACCATAGTGCAAGGGTGCCTGCATTGTAGGGGATGATTGTTTATGTGCATGAAGGTGTCCCTTCCTGCAGATAAACAATCTGAACTGGCATTTTGAAACTTCTATGTGTGCTGCTTAATGCACAGGGTCACCTTCCTGCACATAACCAATCAATGGCCTTTTACTGTTTCCATGTGTGCTGCACAATGCAGCACACATAGAAACAGCAAAAACGTGGAGAGATGAAATTTCTCCTCATTGCACCTGCTTAAGACCAGGTTTTCCACCACAACGTCAGAAAAAGTAAGGTTGTGGTGGTGATAGGGGCTTGTAAATATGCCCCTAAATGCCCCTGTCCTTCTGTTGCCTATCAGGTCTTGATCAAGCCTAGTACTGATCCTCAAATTGTTGCCGTTCTTCACCAAGTTTGGAAAGTCCTGAAAAAGCATTGAATGAGAATGGGCATCATGTCAAGATAAATTATTTACCAGTATGGATGTGATCGAATTTTTTTCAAAATGGTGGTACAAGCAAAAGTGGGTAATTCCACCTGCAGATTTTTAGGTGACATGTTTTTACCAGGAGCGGCAGATAAGGGGGCTATTCTGCCAGTCATTACTAGGCTGACAATTGGTCCCATTTCTGCTATCAGAGAGAGTTGCCAATGTTTCCATTGCACAAGACCTTTTATCCCCAGAGGTGGAGAGAATTCTGTCAACCTTTCTCCAAAAGATTAGCTAGAGCTGCCATTAACAACAGTAAATGTTCAATCAATTCTGTTTATGTTAGGAGGATATATTGTTTGATACCTAAAAACTGGCTTTTTATCACAATAGACCCTAGTGTTTCCAAGCAATGGTCGTGAATCAAATAAATTTCTTTTATCTCCAGTCCAAACTTCGGTGCATATTTACAAAAGAAGTGATGAGCTGTAGCGTTAAGCAAAACTTGCTAATGCCACTCTCCGCCATTCTGAAAACGCAGGGATGCACCGTATTTACATAAAATACTGTGCAGCCTTGCGTTTCCCCCTGCGCTGGTGCTAAATTTAGCAGCCTAGCGCTAATGCAGGCAGCCTTGCACCATAGTGCAAGGAGGCCTGCGTTGAGGGGAAGGATTGTTTATGTGCAGGAAGGTGTCTCTCCCTGCACATAAACAATCTGAAACAGTGATTTGTAACTTCTATGTGCTGCTTTGTGCAATATATTTCTGGTAAAAAGAAAAGTATAGAAAGCTAAGACCATTCCTCCGTGCTTGATTTGTAAAAAATTAAGTGCTGGTGCCCAAGGCACATCATAGGAGTCCACTCCAGCTGGCACCACCAACAGCCTAGCCACTGCTGCAGAATGCCCGTATCAGAATTGCCTATGTGCTAGATTTATCATTTCTAAATAAACACTGCGCTGATGAATTAAGCTGAAGAATAAACACACAGCCCCACCATGTGATGTAATCCCACAATAGGTGTTTAGAAATAAGTGGCACAAATTAAGCACTGCCAGTCCTCACCCTTTATCAGCTCAATTCTTTCATACTTTAACATCCTTTCACGATGCACACCATTCTCCATTTGAAGGAATGTTTCCAGCTCATGGATTGGCTGGTCCATCTCAGCATAAAAGATACCTGCTTATTTATCTTGGTTTGCCTTCATCACATAAGGTTTCTCTAGTTCCGATGGCGAGGAGAGTTTTATGAGTTGACAGTGGTGCCTTTTAAAGTTTCTTTAGCTCCTTGGTGTTTTGCCAAGTGACTCAAACCCGTTGCCTCACACCTCCGAGCTCAGGGCATCCGTATGCTAATATATCTGGACAATATTTTTATCAGTTTCCAGGGCAGATCACTTCTCCTTTCACACTTACAGATGGCAATCCACCTTGTGGAAAATGTGTGTTTTTTTGTAAATCAGTTAAAATCATTCTGGAACCTGCCTAGTCCATAGAATTCCTGGATTAGCTGTTGAACTCTACAGTCTGTACCCATCACCTTCTTGATCCAAAGTGGACTGCTATCAAGAAGTAACTCTCACCGTTGCTAACTCTGTTTTATATGCCCCTTTGTCATCTTGAGAGAGGGTTGGGGTTGTTTGCCTTCTTGGTTCCTCCTTACAAGTGGTCTTTCCAGGACCACTTCATTATCAAGCTTTTCAGAAACTGATTTTTAAAACATCTTTGATAAGGACTCAAATATTGAGACATCATTCATCTGGATCAAGAAACAAGAGAAGAAGCAAAATGGCGGATGGAGCATCTCTGGGTTTAAAAAGGTAATTTTCGATGATACACCAGATCTATAAGAATCAAAACAAGGTTGTCAGATGGGGGTCACTGTAGCCAATGGTCAACTGGTGATGCATTGATCCACCATGCCCATAAACTATTTAGAGCTTCCTGCAGGCTACTTTGCGATCCACGTTTTCACCAAAAATGATGCCCACTGTGCAGTACTTCTAAAAATGGACAATACAGCAGTAAATTATTTCAACCACCTTGGAAGTACTCATTCAGAAACTCCTTCAAATCTAGCCAAAGAGCTTTGGTAATATTGCCTTCATCACCACATCTCAGTGACTGACTGCAGAAAGCCTTCTGGGCCATCTGAATTCAGTAGCGGATTGGTCCTTTTGTCACCTCAGTGGCTAGAGTGATTGGAGGCTTCATGCTCCAGTTTTCCAACTACTGCAGGTCTTTTGGGATCAGTCGTCAGTGGCTTTATTTGCCTCCAAACTCAATGCCTCGCCTCTGCATTTCTTCAGCTGGAGAATGGATCCATTTGCTTTGGCAATGGGCGTTTTTCTCCATCCATGCAACAGAGGTCTGCCTTATGCTTTTCCTTCTTTTCCCATGATGCCCTGCTGTCTGTCAAAGGTCAGGCCGGAACTAAGAGCAGGGTGTCATTAACCCCCAACGTTGAATGAATGAATGAAATGTCTTATAAAGCGCAGCAAATGCACGGAGGCTTCTTGGCGCTAAACTGTACTAGCTTGATCGGGAGTGAATGTCATGGGGTAGTATGTGCCATATGAAACTTTGAAGTTATTGTTTACAGTTGTTTTGACTTCGATCAGAGACTGAGGTTCCTAAGTAGCTCATAAATACAACCTCTTGAAGTCGATGGAAGGAAGGGAAGGAGGAGTGGAGAGAGGGATGGAGACAATCACGGCTGCTGCCATAATGCAGTGGGGGGGGAGGGCAAGGCAGCAGCAGTGGCGGTGGTGGCAGCAGCAGAGGTGGCAGGTGGGGGGGAGGGTTGAATGAATAATTGTTTTTTAAAAACATACCTGATTCTGCTGCCCGGCTCGCGCTTTGGTGCTCCTTAGTTCTCCTACTGCTGCTGACAGTCTCTGGGACAGAATACCCATCCAATCCAGACGCTGCTGTCATAACATGAGAGCAGCGCCGGGATTGGCCTGAGCTAACTGGTTTGATTCTCCACTCATGCACAGGGAGTTTGTGCCATTTTTCCACCCGGCTGTAGAACATAGCTTGGTGGAGAAACCTAAATGCGCATGTCTGTTTGGGCGGCCTAAGACCGAGGGCCAAACAGACATGCGCACTTAGACGTGCACTTAGCATTCTATTCCTCCTCCCTTCCATGGTCCGGCCCTGCCCCTCCTTACATACGCATAGCTGAGTCAGCGTGTGAATAACGAAATGATAATAAAATGTCATTTTATTTTTCAGATGCTGTTTCTGAGCCAGTGGGCGATGCTCCTCCGCCATTGCAGATGAGCCGCCGCTGGATGGATAGAGTACAGATGGATAAATGCTGAGAAGGATGGAAAGGAGGAGGAGGAAGGGTGGATGGTATGGAGGGAGGATGGGCACAGAGATGGATGGATGCAGAAATGCATGGATGGATAGATGGATAG
Source organism: Calotriton arnoldi (assembly GCA_963921515.1). Taxonomy (NCBI): domain Eukaryota; kingdom Metazoa; phylum Chordata; class Amphibia; order Caudata; family Salamandridae; genus Calotriton; species Calotriton arnoldi. The sequence continues at coordinate 100,961 of CAWUFW010016636.1, read as the reverse complement.
GTTGATGAATGGGGAGGATTACGGGAGGGTTAGAAAGAAGGATAAATGAGAGGATGAATCCATGGAGAGAAAAGATAGAGTGATGGATGGAAGGAAACAAGGAAGGCAAATTGTGGGGAGAGAAGCATGGATGGGTAGCAAAAAGGAAGGATGAATATTGGATTTAAAAGGAAGAAAGGAAACAGACAAAACATAAAAAGATAAAGGATGGCTAAAAAGAAAGATAGAGAGAAGGGTGGATGGATGGAAAAGACACAAGGAAGGACGGATGTAACATGAAAAAAAGATTGATGATGGAGAGAAGGAAGAGTAAAAGACTGAAAGAGCGGAGATGAAAAGGAAGGATGGGTAACTAAGAATTCCAGAATTCCATTAGAGGGAGCAATTTTCCAAACAACTGCTGGGTTCGCAGGCCTCATCCCTTGATCAGAGCTATTGGGTACATGGTTCAAAATGGGGGCGTTTTTTTCTGGATACTCCCCTCTAAGGCCTTGATTTACAAAGGTTTTGCTAGTTGGAAAACATTCGGAAAATGGTTTACAGCCATTGAAATGGGCTTGTGTGATGTACCATGTGTCGCTAAACTTAGTATCATCAAGATGATGCATCATGTGTTAGTAAAACAATAAGAAATGTTAAGTAGAGGAACATGTATTTTTACTAAATATATTTATTTATATCTAGAACATAACTAGTTCCGGTAGCAGCTCTTTCTGTGGCACTTGGTGTTGTTCCACAGCCTCCCTGCAGCTTGAGTAGTGCATGGTTCGGATGTTATGGACACAGTAATAACAGCTGATGCTTCTCTTCAGTTGGTGCATTATCAGACCTATTAGCTTCATGACCTCTTTGCAGTTTCTCAAGTCTACGTGTCCTTCTTCTGCCTACAGAGGCACTTTGCTGCAGCATCTCTGCTTCCATATTTGCTGTCTGTCTGCACATTGTTTTAATAACAGATGTCAGACTTTCCATAGAGCGGCATGCAGCCTGTTATCAGGTTTCTGTGAGCCTTTGGCTGCGCCTGTTTCCCTCTGAGCCAGCACCAATAGCTCGGTACAGAACCTGCTCTGCTTTCTTGTGATCAGAAATGCCTGTTCTTGGTACTGCAAGTGACGCAGACACGAGTCTGAGGCCATCTTCTGAGCTCACACGTGTCGAGTTGCTGATTCTGTTCTATCAGCAGAATCGGTGTTTTCTAAAGACTGTAACTCTGATGCTGTAGGAGCAGCAACTACTATGTCCCCTTAAACATCAATCAATCAATCAGGGAATTGTGAAGCGCGCTACACACCCGTGAGGGTCTCAAGGTGCTGGGGGTTGGGGGGAAGGGGGGTAGCTCTGGTCAGTCGAAGAGCCAGGTCTTGAGGGTCCTCCTGAAGATGTGCAGACTTGCCCAGAGGCCCTGCCTTGTCTGTCTGCCCAACCCTGCTGTGGTGTCCTTGTCTGTCTCACAAACCCTGCTGTGGTTTCCTTGTCTGTCTCCCAAACCCTGCTGTGGTGTCCTTGTCTGTCTCCCAAACCCTGCTGTGGTGTCCTTGTCTGTCTCCCAAACCCTGCTGTGGTGTCCTTGACTGTCTGCCCAAACCCTGCTGTGGTGTCCTTGTCTGTCTCCCAAACCCTGCTGTGGTGTCATTGTCTGTCTCCCAAACCCTGCTGTGGTGTTCTTGTCTGTCTGCCCAAACCCTGCTGTTGTGCCCTTGTCTGTCTGCCCAGACCCTGCTGTGGTGTCCTTGTCTGTCTGCCCAGACCCTGCTGTGGTGTCCTTGTCTGTCTCCCCAACCCTGCTGTGGTGTCCTTGTCTGTCTCCCAAACCCTGCTGTGGTGTCCTTGACTGTCTGCCCAAACCCTGCTGTGGTGTCCTTGTCTGTCTCCCAAACCCTGCTGTGGTGTCCTTGTCTATCTGCCCAGACCCTGCTCTGGTGTCCTTGTCTGTCTCCCAAACCCTGCTGTGGTGTCCTTGTCTGTCTCCCAAACCCTGCTATGGTGTCCTTGTCTGTCTGCCCAACCCTGCTGTGGTGTCCTTGTCTGTCTGCCCAAACCCTGCTGTGGTGTCCTTGTCTGTCTGCCCAGACCCTGCTGTGGTGTCCTTGTCTGTCTGGCCAAACCCTGCTGTGGTACCCTTGTCGGTCTCCCAAACCCTGCTGTGGTGTCCTTGTCTGTCTGCCCAGACCCTGCTGTGGTGTCCTTGTCTGTCTGCCCAGACCCTGCTGTGGTGTCCTTGTCTGTCTGCCCAAACCCTGCTGTGGTGTCCTTGTCTGTCTCCCAAACCCTGCTGTGGTGTCCTTGTCTGTCTCCCAAACCCTGCTGTGGTGTCCTTGTCTGTCTGCCCAGACCCTGCTGTGGTGTCCTGTGTGTATTCCTTTCTGATGCCGATCGTGTGCTTACAGTGGTTGTGACAGTGGAAGTAGTGTAGGGATGAACAACAATGACTCACATTCTTCTGTAATGTCCTGTCGTGTTGTAGTCGTTCAGGCATTGCAAGTTCTTCAACCTCAGATGGCTCTTTCAGTTCTTTTAGTGCCATAATCTACAATTCCTCAAACGATCTCATTACTGCAAGGAGGACAAAGAATTGTTTATTCTATGGTTGCTTCGCATCCTTCGTGTTTTCTGTTTGAAACAGATGCTTAGTAGGTTAGTAAGGTGTACACATACCCTCGGCAGAGGTCCAAGAAACAAGAAAAGAGATATTGCTCACTCAATCGATATATAATCAGTCCTAAAGTGTACAAGGTTTAACCAGTTTAGAACTGGTGTTTTCTGTGGGTAGGCAGAGGTTCAAAGAATAGGATGGAAAGAATGGAGTAGAGTAGAGACCTGCACTGACGTAGTATAACAAGTTACTCTGCACAGGCAGAGCATGATGTTTGCATCATAAACATGGAGGCGCAGTCTTTTATGTAAGATCACGTTTAACTAAAGAAACTGAATGATAAACTCACCAATTCACCTGGCCTAACTCAATGCCAAGGGGTCATCACAGCCCATGTCCTTGATAGTAAAAACAATCATCTTTTAGAGATGCGATGGGGGGGGGGGGCAGTAGGATAAGGAGGCCTTATAAGGATCTGTAAACCTATTTGTATATCCCTGAGCCTGAGGTAGTTGTGTTTCCCTATTCTCAAAGGAAATCTCACATTCTTTCCTCAGACCCTGATTAAACTTCAGGAATGCTGTCCCATTGATAGACGTGGGCTTCACATCCAGGGTTAAACTATCACGCGGAGAGCCCAAGGCATCAGGCAGTCGGGAGAGACAATGGCGCCAGACCCTTTCAAACAAGTCCATATATCAGTCTCTCATGACCCTGGCGCCATTGTCGGGGGTTGAGCAGACTTCAATCTTCTCAAAATGCACAACTTCATCACAGCTAGGGAGTCTGCAGACCACCTCCTCCTGTGTGAGCTCAGCCCACCTACGTTACAGAGGCGGTGCAAGGTGACCAGAGAGGCTGCCGGTGTGAATTCTTTCACAGTGTTGTGCACTTGGGTCCAGAAGGGACACAGCACTGGCCAGGACCATACGAACCATACGATGTGTAAAATATCACAATCTGTGTCTACTACACACATCCAGCAGTTGGGTGTACCAGTCAAGCTCGATGTTTGTAACCTCTTTGGGACCATGACCACTCGTGCCGGACCTTGAATAACTGCAGGGCATATTTCTGTAGGGGTTGCGTTGCCCTTGCGCCACGCAACTCGGAGCATGAACGATGTAACTCTCAAATGTGATTTATCAAGCCATGCAAGGCCACCTTGTGTGGTCATGCGTGGCATGATAACTCTAGAGTGACGCAACACAGTGCAAATCACTTCACTGCGTTACTCAGCCCCAGGGATGCGTTCCATGGGTGAAGCGTGGGTGTTCCCCTACATCCACCCATGGATTGTGGCACATTCACGGATTTACCATTACTGGAAAAGCTGGGAATGCGTTAAAATGCTACGCCTTCCCAGTGGAGGTGTAATGAGGAGAAATATCTTTATTTCTCCTCGTTACTTCCTCTTTCTATGTGTGCAGCATTCTGCAGCACACATAGAAAGAGGAAAATGCCTCTGGGAATTGTTTTTGTGGAGGAAAGTCCGCCTTCCTGCACAAAAACAATCCTGCTTACAACACAGGCACCCCTGCACCTTGATCCAAGGGTGCCTGCGTTAGTGCTAGGCAGCACATGGTGCATCAGCGCTTGGAAATGACAGAATGCACAGTATATTGTTAAATATGGAGCATTCCTGCCCCTTCCTTGTTTCACAGTGCTGCAAGGTGACTTGTTGCGCTGCTTGGTTATTTAGGAAATATGCCCCTAAGTTTCAGTCTTGCCTCTCCAAGCCCTACATCATGGTGTTATAGAATATCTGACCAGTCCTCCTCTAAGAAATCTTGCCATTTGATTGTGTGCAGTGTATAATTTGTACCTGTGTTTGCCGGTGCTCAGCACTGACATTTTATTAGTGACACCGACACTTACTTATGACAATCCACCACATGGAGGATCCCTCTATTTAATAATAGAGTTTAAGAATGAAATATGCATTTTTAAAACAAATCTAGCGCATCCAGGCCAATCTTCCTGTTTTCGGTCTGCTTTTAGTCTGGCATGCACACGCGATGGCAGGTCAAGTTGGCAGTGCAAGCCGCAGTGACCTGGCACTTATTTATTTGCAAATTAAGCACGGACTCTGTGCACCATAAAAATCATTAGAGACAAGCCTAGGGCCCATAATAGAGCTCAACAGGTCTGAGGTTACACTGAAGAACTAAAAATAGGAGCCCATTAGCAAAGGGACAGTTCATAAGGAAGAGGAATGTTGACAATGTCTTATCTCCAAGTGGCCGCACATTTGGGAGGAGCAGAGTCCATATTCTGGCTGAACGTTATTGAAGGACTTAAGGTCCCTCTACTGCTGAAGCCTTCAAATGCAGCATCCTTGCTGTAGACTATTCAGACCAGGACACAGTGTAGAAAAGTAGGATCTGCTTCTTATGGTTTGCCCCACTTTTTGCTGGATGTAATGCTGTTTTTGACTAGTCTGACTGGGATCCTGCTAATCAGGACACCAGTCTATCTGCTTCAGTGGCGGCTGGTGACATTTGAAAGTGGTAAGGCGTAAAATGATTTTCATACTGCACTGTAGCGAGCGAGCGTAGCGAGCGTGCCCGAACAACCTAAGGGGCGTTCGGGGGGGTTCTCCCCCCGAGAAAATTTTGAAAAAAGAGTGGACAAATGGTGCATTTCCAAGCAAATTTGAGAAAGCAGGAAGGTTAATAAAGCAATTGTGAAAGTGCAGTTATTACATTAATAAAGAGGTGTCATATAACATAGGTAGCTGCTTATTCAGTATAACCACAGAGCTTCATAACAGACTTCGCGATACAATGCATTTCTGAGTACCTCACAGATGGTTTTTATTTAAAAAAACAACTAAACAGGTCGCAAACTAGCAGCATTCAACATATTGTTCACTTTTTGTAGATAAAATCAGCACGTCTGTCTTTAAGAGCAGCAAACTTATCAATAACTTGAACGTTAAAGTCTGGGATTCTTTTAACGAGGTCGCTCTCTATAGAGAGCATTGCTAAAGCATTCAGTCTTTCCTGAATCATTGTGTTCCTCAGGAATGTCTTAATTCTGTTTAAGGTGGAAAAACATCGTCACGACTCTGCTGTTGTCATAGGAGTGGTAATGACAATTTTTAGTAAAGCCACTGTCTCTGTAAGTGACCTTTCCATATTAAGTTTCTGAATTAAAGCCAGCAAGGGCATTATACTACACGAACACATTACTAATACTGTACTTCTTTCAGGAGTAAAAAGTAAAAAAGCTATACGCCTACTTGGATATGTACTACCAACCAAGATCATTTAAGTCAGCCTGCTAGCCCAATTTACACTCATTACCAGGCTCTTAATTATTTCTCTAATTTGAGGTTTCATCCTGCAGTCACTCGAGGAAGCCAGTATCATGCACCCACCTGCAACAGCCGAACACAAACACAAAGACCTTGGACAGTTGCAGAGCCATTCAAAACCTTAGCACAGCTTGAAACCAGTGGCCTTCTAAATGATTTTCAGTATAATGTCTGGCCCAGGAGGGGCCTCAGAGGTGGGGTGATGCCATACCCTCATTTTATTCTTCCTCTCCACAGCCCATGACACCATCCAAATCATCCTGCCTGTGCAGACCAGTGGAACTTGGAGAGGCAGCACCAGTGCTTAATTTGTAAAACTGTAAGTGGCGGGGCACAATGTTTTGCTCAAAAACCCATGGCCAACACTGCCGGCGTTTTGACTGTATGAGGGCCTGTTGGGCCAGTGTTTCCTGCTGATTTCCCAAATATTACCACAAACATTACCAGCACCAAGCACATGCATGCAGTCTCCCATACCTTGCAAAACACTTATACACGTTCAAATTGGCCAATTTGCAAAAGTGGGAAACTTTTTTAGCTATATGATTCACTAATGAGCCATGTTTATTTTGGCAACCGGCCTATTTTCTGTCCCAGTCATACCCTGGCTCTCAATATTTCAGGCCATATATAAAAGATTCGGAGGGAGGTCTTTACAGATTCAGGGATCTGCTCTCTGGAACTCCATCCCACTGACCCTGAAATTCCAATAAAACTACCTGCTTATCAGAAGGGGTCTTACTTTCTAGGTATGACCTTCAGAACAACTGTGGAACTATCCTCTGTGCCATTTACTCGCCAATTTCTATTACAGCTTTTCACGCTCTGCTGGATACTCATACAGAAGCCACTGCTGCTTGTCCACAGACCTAACATGAAAAATGTAAGTGTTTCCTGCTTTCTCCTTTAAAAAGGTTTTTTTCATCTTAGCCATCATGATTACACTAATGTCATTAAAGAGACTGGACCGGAAGACCTTCATTCATCTCAGGAATGCTTAAGCAACACATCCTCCAAGCAGATCTGCTTGCCTTGATTGTGAATCCCCTGCTCAACCAAAGGGATTTAATATTGCTGTTAGAGACATTAATCCTTCCTGGGGAGTATTACTGTCCTTATGAAAAACCCCAGGTAGCAAACAAGCACTTTGCCAGAGTTAAGGGCAGCACTTTAACTTGTTGCTAAGTTTCAGGTGTAGTGGTCTAGAAGCAGGCAGCTCCAACACCAGGAAGGATTCTTGAGGGCCACACATGTTCCTAAAGATGTCACTCTTCATTGTAGTGCCTGTCGGGGCCCAGTAATTATCTGGTCTCCAGGAGCTAGATCGATGTCAAACTGCCATTCAGTAGCGAGTGTTTCAAAATTTGGCAGCAAGCCGCTAAGGGAAGGGATTATTTTACCATGTTTCATTCCTTTGTAAACTAGCATGACTTGACAGTGTGTGTATTTCAGCCCCAAGCAGACATCTCGAAAACAACTCCTTATATGATGTCACATGGTGAGAATGTGGATCCGTAAGTCTGGGTATCTAGGGGAGCACTGATATATATAAGGCTTTCTGTATAGTATTCTTACAACACAATCAAGGTTGAAGGAAAAAGTCCTCCCGTATCATTACCAGCCAGAATCTAGGGCTTAGTTACTAAAAGGAGGAACTAGCTTCCGCTTGTCTCTGCGGTCCGAGATATCCAGGGTTAAACTGGAACCCTGATGACCTTCCAGAGGAAATACGTAAAAAATCCAGCATATTACAGCAGCAACATACAGCTGTGGGGTGGGCCTTCGCCGTTGCAGGAGGGAGGGCTGTATGGAGGGCGAGAGGGAGCGAGACAGAGACTCTGTCAGAGGAACCACAGACGCCCCTGCTACAGACATCTATCACGAAGAAAACCAGACATCACTCGCTGTATGAGGAAGAAACGCATCCCAACCCAAGGAACCACAGAGACCCCGCGCCGAGGAAATAGTCATTTCTGCTTGAGAAATCAACAGGCATCCTCCTACCTACCTCTTCGACCAGCAGAAAACAGACATCAATGCATGAGGAGCCACAGACTTCCCATCCGATTAACCTATCACCCATCCGCACCCCAAGGTAATACCGAAACGTCAGACATGAGGAAACGACCTCTTCATGAGCACCTACGGGCATACCACCCAAGTAACCACAGACACCTACACATAACAGACATCTACATCACCAAAAAATACAGACATCTCTGCATGAGGAATTAGAGGCATCCCCGTTACCGTTACAGACCTCCTCATTCTGAGACAATACAGGCTTCCCAGCCTGAGGAACCAATCACTCAATCTAAAGCACTACAGACACCCCAGTCACGAGGGATCACAGACATCCCTTTATTAGCAGCAACGGGCATCCCACCGAAGGGACAGCAAACACACCAGTTGCAGACATCCTCATCCGGAGAAAATGCAGGCACCCCAGTAGGGGTAACTGCAGACGCCAGAGGAGCCAATCACCCCTTCCAAATAAATGCAGACACGCCCGCCACGAGGAAACTACAGTACACGCATCCCTTTATGAGAAGCTATGGTAATCCTGAGGCCTTAGCAAAGCGGCGGTCTACAGCCCTGACTCCTCGGCTGCCTGCTGCCTCCTCTTTCTCGCCTTCTCTGTCGGGTGGGCTGAGGCCTTAGCAAAGCGGCGGATGTAACTGCGTAGGGGGCTGCCTCATTCATCGCCCCTTAAAAGGAGCCAAAATTCAAGTTCACCACGTTCTCAAAACGCACTTCGCAAACTTTGGAAAATATTGGTCTGAGTTTGCTTTATTTTTCCAAGAAAGGACCAGGCGTTGGGGTGGCTATTTGACGGCGAGAAGCACACAAGGGAGCTAAAAACCATATACACTCTCAGTCGCTTTCGAGTCTGGTCCGACCGCCCGCTTACCTTACGTGACGACGAGTCGACGTCTATCAATCTCTGGTTGATACCCGAGCACCAGTAGTTTGAGTGACCAGGCAGCCACGACGAGCAGTAGACTCACTTAGGCAGGCTGCAGCAGGCACTCGTGACTCGAGTCGTGTGTGTCCGTGTGTGGCGCCGCGTGGTCTGCTGTGACGACGACGTCGTCATCATGAGCAAATGGCCAATCACTGTCTCTGCATGGCTTGATAAGCCACAGTGATTGGCCACATACATTCTGCAAGTGCCACCCACGCGCGGCACCCAATGCCTGGCTATTATGCCAGCCAGCCTCCTGCGCGGTGAAGTCTGAACGCGTGCGGTGCCTCTCAGCCAATCCTGCAGCGCCAGGATTGGCTTGAGCAGGCATACTCCCCGCCCATTAGGAGACCGGGGGCTGCGGCATGAAGCAACCCTCGCTCTCCTAAGGGGAAGGCTAGTGCGCATGTTCGGGCTGGTTGTAAAAATGACCAGCCCAAAACCGAACATGCGCACTACTGAGTGCTGCCGCGGCCCGACCCCCTTCAGCTTCCTGATTGCCTCAGGCGTGGCCCAGTGACCGGCCAGTAATCAGCGTCAGGGAGTTACTGAATTTGACGCGCATTTTGTAAACGCAAATGGGGGCATGTGGCAGTTAGTGGGGCAACGCCCCAATGGACGCACCGCCACTGATCTGCTTTCTCCCTAAACTGTTATGTTATGTACTTAGGTGCACCCCAGATTGGATACTGTCAGTCCCTAGTATATGGTACCCATGTACCTAGGGCATATGTACCCCAGAGGTATCCCATGGGCTGCAGCATGTATTATGCCACCCAAGAGAGACCATTCAAAATGGAACAACAGGCCTGCCATTGCAGCGTGTGTAAGTCGGTGCATGCACCACTTACTTAAGATATAGGCTTACTATATTTAAGGGTCACTGCACTTAAAACCTATAAGTCACCCCTATAGCAGGCCTTTACAATCCTGAAGGCAGGGTGCTTGGTTCTAAGTGAGAGGGTGCCTCTGCATGAGCAGGTCACCCCTGAAGCCTACGGAGTCCATTCTCCCGGGTTGTCAGTGAAACAGCCATATACTACTACAGAGGGGCATTATGCGACCGCGTGATGACCAATTCTAAAACGGCTGAAACAAACCCTATCGTGTTTGGTGTCAAACATGTTGGAATCATACCCTCACACCGGTAACCGGTGTGGGAGTATGATTCCACCCCTCAGAAGAGTCCTTCGTGAGGCTCTTGGTGTTCCCGGTACCAGCCTTCTAGCTCTGGACAGCACAAAATGGTTGGTGCCGACCAGAGACACATTTCTGCCCTCCTGCTGCAGAGCCAAGCTCGAGCAGAGGAAGGCAGAACAATAGGCATACCGTCACAGGGAGGTGTGACCACCTCCCAGACAGGATTTAGCATATTAGGGCTGGGTGGGTGCGCTTGCCAGTGACTGAAAGTATGCATGAGGGGCACATTTGGTGTCCCTGTGCATAGTCCATTTCAAACCAGTCCTGGGATCCGCTGGCTCCCGCTCTGGCGTGAAACTGGACAAAGGACATGTGAGTTTTTCCCCCCTGTCCAGACCCTCCCCTGGGAGGGTCTCCTGAATCTTTCCAACCCTCTCCCGTGGGCACATAAGGGCTTACCTGGCTGTAGGACCTTAGATTCGTCGTGGACAAGATTCAGAACTGAAACCACTGCACTTCGACCGCCTGGGCACTCTGGGCTTCGCTGGACGTCTTTTGGGCCTGACTTCGTCTCCCTCTCAGTCTGCTTCATCGTCTGTGCCTGTGCACCATACAGGATCCCTGTAGGACCTGTGGAGCATCCAAGACACCTGAAGATCATTTCCCTTGGAGTGAAGGAGTCACTCCCCTGCATTCGCTGGCACAGCAACACTGCTGACCGGTCTGCTGATCCCGAGCTCCTATGGACTCCGAAAGGCTCAGCAACACAGGAGGTGGGTTTCTCCATCCCTCGAAGTCCGAGCTGCCCTCTCACTGCGTTTGAGGTCAGAATCCCTCGTGTGGGCTGCAATACTCGAACCCCTGTCCACCTAATACTTTTGCAAGTGCATGTGTTCGTTGGCAATCCTGCAACAAGTGCATTGGGCTCCAAATAGCTCCAACCTCTGGCAACCTTTCCTACAAAGATCTTCAACCACCTCGCACCGTGTGCCCCGTGGCCTGTTGTTTTGTGAAGCTGCCCGAGGTCCTTTCGCGAGTCCTGTGCCTCTGGCCTGTGGGTCCAATTGGAAGTCATCTTTAATGTCCTTGGGCTCCCCTGATTACTCAGGGCCTGCCCTGACTCCCCTGCTTGTGGTGAGTCTCCTGGACCTTTTTGGTCCAAACCGTACACTTTCTTGACTTCCTGCGTGGGTTGCTTTTGCCAAGGCTTGTTGGTGCTCCAGCCGGACACCGACCCCGCAGCACTCGACATCCTTCATGGGACAGCTCGCATTTACATTAGTGGACATCATATACCAGGCCAGCCTCTCACACAGTGGTATACCTCCCTTCAGATTGAGTTCTCCATCGGAATGGTGTCCTACAAGCAGGTGTGGATGCAGTGCCTTGTTTGTAAAAGAATAAGTGCTGGTCTCAAGGTATTGTTCAGAAGCCCATGACCAGTGTGATTGAAGGTTGGGGTGCTGAATGCCAAGGCTGTGTAGTCTTGATTCCACCTTGTGTCTCTTTAATCTACCACTAGACACTCCCTGCCTCTTCATCTCTTACAGGTTTTTTTCATTCTTGCTTTTTCCTTTGTCACTGTTTTTCTGTCTTTTGCTTCCTCCTTCTTTCACCCTTTTGTGCTTTTCTCTCACTTGCTCTAGATCAAAATTTGTTGCGGAAAAATACGTGCCAGTCCCCAAATATGAGAGCCGGTGTGCCCTACCAGCAACCATCAGCTTAAATTATGCACTGCCCTAATGTATTTTAAGAAGACTGTGGATAAAGTTTCAAGCGTCGATGGCGGAAATTATGACCGGGTGGGTGGTTCCTGATCATGGATGCTGATTGGCCAAAATGCTGGGGTAGAGGAAGTAACATCACACACCTTTTGTCCTTAATGACATTACAGGAAGTAACATTATATGATCTTTGACCCACGAATTTTCCCAGAAAGGATGTCAGATGACCTTAATCCAGATAACATCACAATAAATGACAACGCTCAAGTTCCATAAACAATGAGTGATTAATATAACAGCACAACACAACACAAATATCTATTTTACATACACCTATATGAGGGTGCTGACATGATCCGTGAAAGCGGTTTTGTGTAATACACTACTTGCCATAAATTGTAACAAGTGAGCAAAGTAAGTGAGCCAGATCTCTTCCAAGGAGGCTGGGGGGGAGGGGATAATGCCATAGTCTCACTCACACTCATTCTCACTCACTCAATCATTCACACTTGCACTCATTCATTCTCATTGTTTTGCGCTCACTCTTACTCAGGCTTACTGTGTTCTTGGCACTGATTTGCCATCTTTGATGCCAGCAGTCAAAAAGGCAGTGTCAGAGGCTACAAGAGGCAAGCCAAGTGTCGCAGCTCTTACCTAAATGACGTCTATGCTGCTCATGTTTTGCAAACATCATTGTGTTTAAATGATAAAAGTCAGAGGATGGAGTCTCCACCCCTTTGCCTGGATCAGAATGACATAACATTAGTCGATTATGATCTATTTTGCAGTGGCGGCTGCTACGGAATGAGGGTGGTGGGGTGAGGGAGTTAAAAAAATAAAAAGATCACTTACCTGTGAATGGCCGCCGCCTTTCCTCCGTCCTGTTCTCTTCCTAACTCCCGGCAGCATGGAAGCACACAAGCTCCCATACTCCCCTAAGCCAATCACAAAGCTGCTGTCACCAGCATGACGCTGCTGCTGCTACTTTGTGCTGCCTCTCTGGCATGATGCAAATCCTATGTAGAGATCTGAAGTGCAGACGTTTATGCCTATAGTTCATGGAAATCATATTTATATCTTTACAGCAGAACACCCACTTCACTCTGTTAGATCTTCCCCAATATCCAACTCCCATGCCCACCTTCCCGGCAATTGCCCAACCACAATAGTATTTGAAATCACACCAGGCATATAAGAGATGGCCCTGCTGATATAAAAATGTTATCTTGGCATGCATTTTGTAAACAATGAAAAAACATGTTCTCCAGCAAATTATTGTGGTGCTGCAACACATGAACACTAAAACCCATAGTTGAATTGAATTGTACAAATGAATTGAATATGTTTATTGTTGGTTAATATAAAATCATAGGGTCAATAAATCACAATCAATCACATCTAATGAAACACAATTGAGGAGCACAATGTAGAAATAGGTCCTCTTATCACAGAATCTGCAACATTGTAAATTGCCTCTTGCAGCACTTTGAAGGAGTTGAACTTTATTAAATCCCTGATATCATTTGGTAAAAGTTTCAACAAATACAATAATTTAAAATGTTTCTATAATAAAATCGGACAGCACCACAAACAACAATGTAACACTGTCAAAAGATCGATATTCTCTAACAGCTAGAAGGGCGATCCGTGTTGGTTTTTCCTCATGCGAACCACAGTTAAATACAGTTGTTTTACTGGCTGAATTTGCTGAGGTGAATGGAAGCCACGTCCATGCATTTTGCAGCATTTGCTGTCATGTTCATCTCATCACCACTAAAATGGAACAACCTCACCATATCTAAGACTAGTGGGTGTCCCTTTGTAACAGATGGAGACCAAAGCCACTTTCGATGTTCATTTAATAGTGACGGACACACATATATAATATGTATTAACACGTTTATCCCATCCCATTCGGGCAAAGATCCAACTAAGCGAATTCCGATGCATTGATTGATTTTGGGAACAAACTGCACTAATTTGGAATTTTAAAGAAAAGAAAAGAAAAAAGGAAAGAAAAACGTATCTGATTTGGATATTGAACTCATTTCCAATGCACTGAGAGTGAAACACTTCTCGACCATCACCATGGAATTCGCTTAGTTGGATCTTTGCCCAAAATGGGATGGAATTTTGTTGAACATTTGAGTTGTCTTCCCTCTATTGGACTTGTTACTGTATGTTTAAGGGGGTTCAATGGCATTTGGACCCCAGGGAGTGTGCACCCCCCTTTCTCTGTAAATAAGTGATAGGCCTGTGCGGTGCAGTGGTGCCACAACTGCTAATTTGTTGGTTGCATGTTCTACAACCCTTAATAGCCACTGTTAAATGAAGGCAGCGAATGCCTGAATTCCATTACTGCTGTTGATGGGAAGCAAATATGCAAAACTGATACCTTGTCAGCTTTGTCAAGGGAACAAATAATAAATGTTAATCTTTTCTCAAAAAGCTGCCACAAGTATATTTTAAAATTGTATTTTTACTCAAGGCCTTATGTCCTCAACAAATGGCATGGACTGGACCTATTTTTGGGAAGCTATTCAAGATTAGCTAGCGATGCTGGAGATTCTCAAAGGAATTCTAACCCAACGCCCTTTTTAATCAGCGCACGGGAATCATGGGGACCTTGAATAACTGAGTCACGTTCTTCTATCCACACTCATAGTTATATTTTCATAGCACGGAAACAGCCCTTCTGGAGGTTACTGAGGTGATGAAGACTTCGCAGGACACAGGGAAAGGTGCCACCCTGATCCTATTGGATCGATCGGCGACATTCAACACGGTCTCCCATTCCATCCTCCTGCAGTGCTTGATGGAGGTTGGCACTAGGCGCTCCGCATGAAGATGGTTAAAATCTTTCTTAGAGGGGAGGGAACAAGAAATATGGCTTGCTCCTTTAATGTTATCTTGCAAGAAGTTAGCTCCTGGGATGCCGTAGGGCTCCTCGTTGAGTCTTACCTTATTTATCATCTACATTGCCCCCTAGCTAACCTTATAGAATTGCATGGCTTTAAAACCATCTCCTACACCAATGATACCTAGTTGCTCCTCACCTTTGACCCTCCATCCCCTGACCCAGCAGCTATTTTTAAATCCTGCCTGTATGATATGCTGCATTGGCTGAGAGAGAGCCATCTGCAATGTAATGCTGAGAAAACTGAGATTCTCCTGTTTAGTTAGGTGAGGGAGTGCTAGTTTGAGAGTTGCTGGCCCAATGAACTCCCTTTCCTTCCTGAGTCTGCCAGTATAGCTAATAACCTTAGCGTCAAGTTGGATAATAAACTTTCTTGTCAACCCCAGATCCTGTCTGTTTTCTGGACTTGTTTTTCTCTGCCTCGCTCTATTAGAAAGTTTCTGGATCTTCTCCCCTACACTATGCGTAAGACATTTGTCACACTCTTATAGCATCGAGACTGGTCTACGAGAATATCCTCGGTCTCCCTGACAAACAGAACTCCAAACTTCAAATTGTCCAAAATGAAGTGGTTCGCTTCATCTTGGACATTCCCAGGAGGGATTCCATCTCACCATCTTCATAATCTACATTGGCTCCCAGTCAAGAAAAGGATCCTTTTTAAAGCCCTTACTCAGGGCTTTTTACAAGCGGGTTCCACAGTACTTTATTGATAGAGTCATTCATTACCATCCTTCTAGATCCCTCAGGCCCACTTCAGCATTGCTTGTCACTGTCCCTAGGTTTCACCGGCAAGGATGGGAAGTCGTTACCACTGATGAGTGAAACCGGTTTCCACATTCTCTTCATGCCATTTCCCATAAACTATCATTTAGAAAAGCTCTCAAAACCCACCTGTTTGCAGCACACTAGTATTTCTGGGTCTTCTGTTCTTGCTTTGCCTAGTCAGCGCCAGGACATTGCATGGAGTAGCCACACGCATTATACATTTTTCACTCACTCATACATTCATTTATTTTCCACATCTCTTAACGGGGTCTTTATGTGTGATCTCCTAACCTCACATGGTTTATTACTGAAGCCCAAAATTGAAGATTTTTTCCCGTTAACTTCCAATTTATTGGCAATGTTATAGTTAGTGAGTGGTGTCAAAGATACAGCCCGAGCCCTCAAGCCACCCTCACCTCACCTTCCCTCTACCCACCCCTGAGCACTCAAATCACCCTCACCTCTATATACCTCTACCCACCCCTGAGCCCTCAGGTCACCCTCACCTCGCTTTAACTCTACTCATCCTTGAGCCCTCAAGTCACTCTCGCCCTTCAGTATATTTGGCGGACACCTTTGGGTCTTTGACAGTTTTACACCTTGTACTTTAGGTCTCACCTGTGCTTTCGCTTGCAACACATTTTGTTTACTTAGGGTGTTTAGAGCCTGCCCATTGCTTACCATTGGTGGGTTTCATCATCACTCTCATATCCTTGCTTCTCTTTGGTCAACAGGTGCCAGCTTTACTCGCTCTTTGTGTGTTTGGCCCTACACTAGAACATGGCCCAAGGACTGCTTCCCTTGCCCAATGTCCTTACACTGTTTGTCACTTTCAGAAGTACTTTTTTCCTTTTACTTGCACCTCCTTCCAAATCCAGCATTGCTGCTTACCCTACCTCTACCCTCCTCCCGTGTTGTTGCTTGTCCGGTCCACCCCTCCCTCTTTGTTGCTTTCTCCCTCGTGTTCTGCCAGCAAAAAAAAACCCGAACGTTAGTCCAAGTGGTGTGAAGATGCTACAAAAATGCAAACAGCACTCAGCTCCCTGGCCTGCATGGCCCTTTTGGTGCTGTCTTTATGCAGGTCCAAACTGGCAAACTTCGGCTCTGAGGTATGATAGTAAAACTTTTTTGTGGAGGCAGAGAATTATCTCATACTAAGAAAATGGATCACTGCCCCTCGCGGTCAGCGCTGGCCACATGAAAATGCTTTTTTTTTCTAACTTTGAGACATGCTGCATAGCATCCGCGCTGCTGTACAATATGGCTAAAAGAAATTGACAAAGCCAATAGCTCTCACATAGTCAAGACCTATTGGCTTTGCCAATGCGTGTTATAGATGTGATGCAGGATGGAACCCTGCCAAGATGACAGAACAGTGTGGGATTCATATGTACAGGTATACAGTTGGCAAAAATGACCAAAATTCATGATTGCTCTTAAAAAGATTGTTTGGGAGCCCTTAATAATCTTACAAACCACATTGCTTTCTAGAGGGACTTAGTAAAAGTTGGAAGGTAGGGAGTTTCCCGAATACTTATAACATCCACATATAATGCTGTAATGTGGGCCACCCCCAAACCTGCTTAGGGATTGAGTTGAAATCAGTCTCATACTGAGAGTTCAGATTGTTTATAAACTGCCAAAATGTTTTCATCTGCTAGACCCGCAGATTTCAGTTCGTGTTAACCATTGTTGGTTCTTAAAGGCTCTCCTAGCTTCCCAGATCTGTCCTTTCTAATTTTCTCTTAATATCATAACCTTTTCTAACACAGAGGAAGCAGAGAGTAAGCATCTTACATTTTCAGATTTATTTTTAATAGCCTCCTTTGGTCTTTTAAATTTATATTAAACCATTCTTTCTTTGGCACGCCCCAAGCTGAATTTTTAGAGCTACTATTTAGGGTATAGCGTCATGATGAACAGTGAGTTTAGTTATTTGTCCCTCAGCAGCACAACCTGGGCGAGGAACGGGGCCCAACTCCATAAAACACAGTCAAGGAATCCATCATCCTTCTGTACCCATCTATTTTGTAAACTTTTTCTAATATTGAATCACTCCATGTAAAGTGGAATCACTCCATGTAATGTGCAATCACTCCATGTGATGCGGAACCACTCCATGTAATGCGGAACCACTCCATGTAATGTGGAAACACTCAATGTAATGCAGAACCACTCCATGTGATGCGGAACCACTCCATGTAATACTGAACCACTCCATGTGATGCGTAACCACTCCATGTAATGCAGAATCACTCCATGTAATACTGAACCACTCCATGTTATGCGTAACCACTCCATGTAATGCGGAATCCCTCTATGTAATGTGTAACCACTCCATGTACTCGGAATCACTGAATGTAACATGGAATGCCTCCATGAAATGCAGAATCACTCCATGTGATGCGGAATCACTCCATGTGATGAGGAACCACTCCATGTAATGCGGAACCACTCCATGTAATGCGGAACCACTCCATGTAATGCGGAACCACTCCATGTGATACAGAACCACTCCCTGTGATGCGGAACCTCTCCATGTGATGCAGAATCACTCCATGTGATACAGAACCACTCCATGTGATGCAGAACCACTCCATTTGATGCGGATCCACTCCATGTGACGTAGAACCACTCCATGTGATGCGGAACTACTCCATGTGATGCGTAACCACTTCATGTAATGTGTAACCATTCCATGTACTCGGAATCACTGAATGTAACATTGAATGCCTCCATGAAATGCAGAATCACTCCATGTGATGCGGAATCACTCTATGTGATGAGGAACCACTCCGTGTGATGTGGAACCACTCCATGTAATGCGGAACCACTCCATGTTATGCGGAACCACTCCATGTGATGCGGAACCACTCCATGTGATGTGGAAGCACTCCATGTAATGCGGAATCCCTCTATGTAATGCGGAACCACTCCATGTGATGCGGAACCACTCCGTGTGATGCGGAACCACTCCGTGTGATGTGGAACCACTCCATGTAATGCGGAACCACTTCATGTTATGCGTAACCACTCAATGTGATGCGGAACTACTCCATGTAATGCGGAACCAATGCATGTGATGTGATAGCACTCCATGTAATGCGGAACCACTCCATGTAATGTGGAACCACTCCATGTAATGTGGAACCAATCCATGTGATGTGGAAGCACTACATGTAATGCAGAATTCCTCTATGTAATGCGTAACCACTCCATGTAATGCAGAATCCCTTCTTGTAATGTGGAATCACTCCATGTGATGCAGAACCACTCCATGTAATGCGGAAGCACTCCATGTAATGCGGAATCCCTCTATGTAATGCGGAACCACTCCATGTAATGCGGAACCACTCCATGTAATGCGGAACCACTCCTTGTAATGCGGAACCACTCCACGTGATGCGGAACCACTGCATGTGATGCGGAACCACTCCATGTGATGCGGAAGCACTCCATGTGATGTGGAAGCACTCCATGTGATGTGGAAGCACTCCATGTAATGCAGAATCCCTTCATGTTATGCGGAATCACTCCATGTGATGTGGAAGCACTCCATGTGATGTGGAAGCACTCCATGTGATGTGGAAGCACGCCATGTGATGTGGAACCTCTCTATGTGATGTGGAACCTCTCCATGTAATGCGGAACCACTCCATGTGATGTGGAACCACTTCATGTGATGTGGAACCAATCCACGTGATGTGGAAGCACTCCATGTAATGTGGAATCCTTCCATGTAATGCAGAATCCCTTCATGTTATGTGGAATCACTCCATGTAATGCAGAACCACTCCATGTGATGCGGAACCACTCCATGTGATACGGAACCAATCCACGTGATGTGGAAGCACTCCACGTAATGTGGAATCCCTTCATGTTATGCGGAATCACTCCATGTGATGCGGAAGCACTCCATGTAATGCGGAAGCACTCCATGTAATGCGGAAGCACTCCATGTAATGCGTAACCACTCCATGTAATGAGGAAGCACTCCATGTAATGCGGAAGCACTCCATGTAATGCGTAACCACTCCATGTAATGCGGAATCCCTTCATGTAATGCAGAATCACTCCATGTAATGAGTTTCAGCTACTGGCAGCCTTTGCTTTACACATTTCTCTGTGTTACCAATATTTTGGGAAGTTATTCCCAAAAGGTATGCGCTGAGCAGCACAGTCGCTTTCTATTGTGATTATTTCACAAGAACTAAAATATCGAGAGTGCTCATCTGAGACAAAAGTGTAATCAAGAGCTGCCTTTAGAGAGTACATTTCATTGGGATATCTGTGGGGATTCTCCCAATAAATGATGGACAGAAAGCCTCTTAATTTGAATCCATTGCACCATTGAGTTGGGTAAGAATAAACATCTGTTATTCAGCGCCAAGATACCCCAGTAGGGGTGAACGTGCGCTTTACAAATACACATGTTGGTTTCACTCTGCTTAACTTGTAATCAGGGCCTCAATGCAGTATCACAATAAACATCAAAACAGGAGTCTGCACTGTTGTTTCCACACTGCATCTGCCCTGTGCAGTCAAGAGTGCACTTCTGCTACACTTGCTGTCCATGTTCTCTGTGTGAGTCAAGGCTAAGAACACTTTTCACTCTACAAATACCAAAACAAGGGGCTATTGGAATGCTTGCTGTGAACTGTGGTTATTTCCCTTTTGTAGAAATGCTGTGGAAAAATCATTCATTCATCCTGACTGTCACAGGCATCATCCTGACTGTCACAGGCATCATCCTGACTGTCACAGGCATCATCCTGACTGTCACATGCATCATCCGGACTGTCACAGGCATCATCCGGACTGTCACAGGCATCATCCTGACTGTCACAGGCATCATCCTGACTGTCACAGGCATCATCCTGACTGTCACAGGCATCATCTTGACGTTAGATGTTAAGACTATCTACTTCGATCATACAAACTGCATAAGGGACAGAGGTGCTAAACGTACACATTCCTGGTAAAACACCTCAATTTATTTGTAACACAATTAATTATACGGAAGTGGAAATCAGGTCCTCGGCCAGAGAGAGAAACGAGGCCATGGAAGAGGTGGAAGGCTGAGCTGGCCCTGACAGCAGCCTAACACTGATGCCACTAGCCAACAGCACTGTTGTGTTATGAACGCCTTGTAGTACATGTGAGGTTGTAGCAACTACTTCAGTCTCTCACACTACAACTGTGGTATGATTCTCCACCCTATTCTTCTTCCATCCCCCCCCCCCCCATACGTGCTCTAATTGACACTCCATTTACCCTTTTTGCTTTAAAGGGAACAACCTTTATTAATAACACATATGCATAGTTTTAGTGGGGCTATTGAGATGCTGTCTATATACAAATAAAAACATTATTAGTTCGCTTTTGTTGTTACAAAACGTGAAGAGGGGGAAGAGCAGGGACAAGGAAATGGTGGCAGACATGGAGGGACTGCTGGTGCTGTGGGAAGAAGCGGCAGTACTGGCTGCCTCCTGTAGTCTTCATTCCACCTCAACGTCGGTTGAGTAGTGATAGAGAGCCCTGCAACATAAAAAGATGAAAGGCTTGTTGTACAGTTTGGTTGGCAGATTACCCTGGCGCCATCTTGGCTGATCTACGGTCTCTACAAAGTCAGCAGACGAACATCTTTCCTAGGCAAGGTTTCCACCGGGCAGCGGTGGTTTCTAAGGTTTCTCGCTTTAATTCAGCAAAAGTGTCCATGTCTGCCATGGGAGATGTCACTGTGTCAGTGGATAATCCACTCATGTACACCACTACTGACAAAATGTCTCTGCGGAACGGAGGGACTGGACCCCCATAGGGAGGGTACATTGTCTGTGTTCATCTACAAGTCTCACTAGCATGCTGCAGGATGGGTCTCAACATGTTAGGGACCCTACACTTAACATTCACCATGTCTGGCAGAGTTATCTCCGGATCCTGGTACATCTTGTGGTGGGCAAGAAACCTTCTACTGGTGATGCGTCTGTCATCTCCTGTTCATCAAATAGAGGTGTGAACCCTGAACATCAACAGCGGAATACCGATAAGACACAGTATTGAGGGCAAAATATAAGAAAAAATATCGACAGGCAAGTATGTCTAGATTTTCTATACCTACATGGCAAATTTAGCTTTAAATTACACAGAAGTGGAATTAGAAATAGTAAATCTATACTTTCCTACTTGCACTTACCTTCCGATATTTTGGCCCTCAATATTGTGGCCTCGATATTCTAGTACCACAATATTCTGTGGGTCGATATTCGGTAGTACAATCCCAAATAGAGCCAGAGGTCAGCTAAGGAATCTCACATTTTTGGTGCCTTCCATTAATGCATCAAGCAAAACATACACCGGCGTCATACACAGACGTCTGTTTAATTTCACTCATAATTAGGGCTCACTGTTTTATGGTATTTATCTTTCATTTTCATCTGTATTTATCCATATTTATTTTGGGCTAATTTTACCTGTATTTATCCATATTTATTTTAGGTTTTGTGAAAAAATGAAGCTGAAATATGTATATTTCTACATTTATTTAACCAGTTAAAGTACACTAGCACCTGAACGCCTGACAGGTTTCAATGATATAAACACAATCAATAGATAAAAAATGCACTTATAAGAAAACATGCACATTTTAGTATCTAGGTTGTGCAAATCTACTGCTGTTTAAGACTGTTTAACTAAATTCCTTTATGTTTGGTAATTGCCTTGCCTGTCAATCCACACAGCTCTTGGCCTGGCAGTCATGATTAACAGCATTTAGAATCACTCAAAATCAACCCAATTTCCGTTGTTATCCACATTAAAAAATAAGTACAGAGAGGAAAATAAATGGTTTTCCGTCTGTATTTATCTGTAAAAATCAGTAAAAACAGAAAACAGGGGGGCATATGTACAAGCCCCTATCGCTACCACAACGTCACCTATATTGACGTTGTGGTGGCGATAGGGGCTGCGCCTTATGTACAAGGCAGCGTTAAGCCACTTAACGTAGCTTAACGCTGCCTTGTACATAAGGCCCCCTTTCACGCTATGGTTAGCGTGAAAGTGGTGGGCAGTGGGTGTTGCGGTGTGTGTTCCACCACAACACTCATTCATTTTGATTCTGCCCCCTATCTGCAAGGGTGGTGTACATAGGAGGCAGCGCCAAAATTAAGACCAGGTCAAAACTGGTCACTTTCCTACACATAAACAATCCTTCCCTGCACGCAGACACCCTTGCACTCTGGTGCAAGAGTGCCTGCGTTGGCGCTAAGTTGCTTAACTTAGCGCCATTGCAGGGGGTAACGCAAGACTGCACCACACTCTTGTAAATATGGTGCAGCCTTGCGTTTCAGAAGTGGAGGAGAGAGGCGTTAAGCCAGGTAGGCTAACGCCTCTCTCCTCCACTTCCTTGTATAAATGGCCCAAGGAGTCTTAAACATAATTAAGTGACCAAACAGCCACCTGGTTTTCTATGACCCACATTCAGGTCTTGTTGGTTCTTCACCCTCCGATGCCCAAAGCGACATATTGATTCCAGTATGGGCTTAAGTGCCTCTTCCTCCAGGACTAATGCAAGTGCATTACACTGTAAGATCAATAGTCTTGAGATGAACTTAGCTAAAACCGAAATTATCACTTTTGGTAGGCCTACCTAAAGGTTTAGTTGGTTTATAGGCGGCAAATGTTTGAATATAACTCAAACTCATGATTACTAGGTTATGACAAAGTTCTCCAGTCTATCTTCACCACCCCTCCCCCAACTTGATTCTCCCAAAAAATAACCTTAATAGCTAATATTGGGGAAAAAGTTTTTACTAACTATAACAGTTACAAATTCTAGGATTTTAAAACGTTTTAATGCCAAGATTGCCTTATATTCCGTTACTGTTACAGAGAAGTCCACCACACTGGCATCTGTTCTTATGGTAGTGATATCACATGGGAACTGCCCTTTTGCTTGTGAAATCACACTAGAATTGTCCTATACTGTAGTAATATGACGCTGGGAGCGACATCAGACTGGAAGCTGCTCCCACTACAGTGACCTCATTTTGGGTACAACCTTTACTGGACAGTCTCTCTCAACAATGGGAGCTTCTCTTACTGCACTCACACCGCACAGGGTGCCGGCTCCACTGCAGTGACTCTGGGCGCTACGCTCGGTGGTAATGACATCACAGTGGCAGCTTCTCTTACTGCACTGGCACCGCACAGGGTGCCGCCTCTGCTGCAGTGACTCTGGGTGCTACGCTCGGCAGTAATGACATCACAGTGGGAGCTTCTCTCACTGCACTGGCACCGCACTGGGTGCCGCCTCCGCTGCAGTGACTCTGGGTGCTACGCTCGGCGGTAATGACATCACAGTGGCAGCTTCTCTTACTGCACTGGCACCGCACTGGGTGCCGCCACCGCTGCAGTGACTCTGGGTGCTACGCTCGGCGGTAATGACATAACAGTGGCAGCTTCTCTTACTGCACTGGCACCGCACTGGGTGCCGCCTCTGCTGCAGTGACTCTGGGTGCTACGCTCGGTGGTAATGACATCACAGTGGCAGCTTCTCTTACTTGCAGTGGCACCGCACTGGGTGCCGCCTCCGCTGCAGTGACTCTGGGTGCTACGCTCGGTGGTAATGACATCACAGTGGCAGCTTCTCTTACTGCACTGGCACCGCACTGGGTGCCGCCTCCGCTGCAGTGACTCTGGGTGCTACGCTCGGTGGTAATGACATCACAGTGGCAGCTTCTCTTACTGCACTGGCACCGCACTGGCTGCCGCCTCCTCTGCAGTGACTCTGGGTGCTACGCTTGGTGGTAATGACATCACAGTGGGAGCTTCTCTTACTGCACTGGCAGCGCACTGGGTGCCGCCTCCGGTGCAGTGACTCTGGGTGCTACGCTCGGTGGTAATGACATCACAGTGGGAGCTTCTCTTACTGCAGTGGCAGTGCACTGGGTGTCCGCCTCCGGTGCAGTGACTCTGGGTGCTAGGCTCGGTGGTAATGACATCACAATGGGAGCTTCTCTTACTGCACTGGCACCGCACTTGGTGCCGCCTCCGCTGCAGTGACTCTGGGTGCTACGCTCGGTGGTAATGACATCACAGTGGGAGCTTCTCTTACTGCACTGGGTGCCGCCTCCGGTGCAGTGACTCTGGGTGCTACGCTCAGTGGTAATGACATCACAGTGGGAGCTTCTCTTACTGCACTGGCAGCGCACTGGGTGCCGCCTCCGGTGCAGTGACTCTGGGTGCTGCGCTCGATGGTAACGACATCACAATGGGAGCTTCTCTTACTGCACTGGCACCACACTGGGTGCCGCCTCCGCTGCAGTGACTCTGGGTGCTACACTTGGTGGTAATGACATCACAATGGGAGCTTCTCTTACTGCACTGGCACCACACTGGGTGCCGCCTCCGCTGCAGTGACTCTGGGTGCTACGCTCGGTGGTAATGACATCACAGTGGCAGCTTCTCTTACTGCACTGGCACCGCACAGGGTACCGCCTCTGCTGCAGTGACTCTGGGTGCTACGCTCTGCAGTAATGACATCACAGTGGGAGCTTCTCTCACTGCACTGGCACTGCACTGGGTGCCGCCTCCCCTGCAGTGACTCTGGGTGCTATGCTCGGCAGTAATGACATCACAGTGGCAGCTTCTCTTACTGCACTGGCACCGCACTGGGTGCCGCCTCCGCTGCAGTGACTCTGGGTGCTACACTCGGTGGTAATGACATCACAATGGGAGCTTCTCTTACTGCACTGGCACCACACTGGGTGCCGCCTCCGCTGCAGTGACTCTGGGTGCTACTCTCAGTGGTAATGACATCACAATGGGAGCTGCCTGTAGTAAAATTACTTCCTACTGGGAGCTGGTATTACTTAAGTGACCTCACATTAGGAAATGCCTTCTCTGCAGTGACATCACACAGGGAGCTGCCATTCCTGACATCACCTCGGTAAACCATAGTTTAGAAAGGTAGGATCCTTCTGCATGGTTACCCCACTTTTTGCCTGGTGCTAAGCTGTGTTTGGACTAGTCTGACTGGGATCCTGCTAATCAGGACCCCAGTCTATCTGCTTTCTCCCTACATTGTTGTGTTCAGTACTTAGGTACATCCCAGATTGGATACTGGGGTACCCTTATAAGTCCCTAGTATATGGTACCAAGGTACCCAGGGCATAGGTACCCCAGAGATCTCCCATGGGCTAAAGCATGTATTATGCCACCCATGAGAGACCATTCAAAATGGAACTACAGGCCTGCCATTGCAGCCTGTGTAAGCTGGTGCTAGCACCACTTACTAAAGATATAGGTTTCCTACATCTAAGGGTCACTGCACTTAAAACCTATGTCACCCCTATAGCAGGCCTTTGCAATCCTGAAGGCAGGGTGCTTGGTTCTATGTGTGAGGGTGCCCCTGCATCAATCAATCAATCAATCATATCATTTGTAAAGCGCACTACTCACCCGTGAGGGTCTCAAGGCGCTGGGGTGGGGAATGCTGTTACTGCTCGAAAAGCCAGGTCTTGAGGAGTTTTCTTAAGGTCAGCAGGTCTTGGGTCTGCCGTAGGTGGATGGGGAGGGTGTTCCAGGTCTTGGCGGCGAGGTGGGAGAACGATCTGCCACCGGAGGTCGCTCTTCGGAAGCGGGGGACAGTGGCGAGGGCGAGGTCGGCGGAGCGGAGCTGGCGGATGGGGGTGTAGAAGCTGAGTCGTCTGTTGAGGTACGTTGGTCCGGTGTTGTGGAGTGCCTTGTGTGCGTGGGTGAGGAGTTTGAAGGTTATCCTCTTGTTGACCGGGAGCCAGTGCAGGTCTCTCAGGTGGGGTGTGATGTGGCTGCGGCGAGGGATGTCGAGGATCAGGCGTGCAGAGGCGTTCTGGATGCGTTGGAGCCGTCTCAGGAGTTTGGCCGAGGCTCCTGCGTAGAGGGCGTTTCCGTAGTCCAACCTGCTGCTGACGAGGGCCTGGGTGACCGTTCTGCATGAGCAGGACACCCCTACAGACTACGGAGTCCATTCTCCCGGGTGCAAGTAAAGCAGCCATATACTACTATAGAGGGGCATTCTGTGACCGCGTGATGACCATCTCGAAAATGGCTGCAACAAACCCTATCGTGTTTGGAGTCAAACATGTTGGAACCCTACCCCCATACCGGTAACTGGTGTGGGATGTATGATTCCACCCCTCAGAAGCGTCCTTTGTGAGGCTCCTGGTGTTTCCGGTACCAGCCTTCTAGCTCCGGACAGCACAAAATGGTTGCTGCCGACCAGAGACACATTTCTGCCCTCCTGCTGCTGAGCCAAGCTGGTGCAGGGGAAGGCAGAACAATAGGCATCCTGTCACAGGGAGGTGTGACCTCCTCACAGACAGGATTTAGTGTATTGGGGCAAGGTGGGTGCGCTTGCCAGTGCCACTCAGTCTGCATGAGGGGCACATTTGGTGTCCCCTTGCATAGTCCAGCTCAAACCAGTTCTGGGAGCCGTTGGCTCGCGCTCTGGCGCGAAACTGGACAAAGGACATGGGAGTAACCTCCCCCCTGTCCAGAACCTCCCCTAGGAGGGTTCCCTGAATCTTCCCAACCCTTTCCCTAGGGTACTTAAGAGCTTACCTGGGTGTAGCTCCCTAGATTTGTCGTGGGATAAGATTCAGATCAGACACTACTGCACTTCTACCGTCTGGGCACTCTGGACTTCGCTGGACTTCGTTCGGGCCTGACTTCGTCTCCCTTCCAGTCTGCTGCATCGTCTGTGCCTGTGCATCATACAGGAACCTTCCAAGGCCTGTGAAGCATCAAAGACACCTGAAGAAATCTCCCTTGGAGAGAAGGAGTCACTCCCCTGCATTTGCAGGTACCGCAACTAAGTCGACGGGTTTGCTGATCCTGAGTTCCTCCGGACTCCGAACGGCTCTGCAATACAGGTCGTGGTTTTCCACAGCTCCTGAGACCTTCTCTACCCTATCACCAAGTTTGAGGCCAGTATTCCTCATGGGGGTTGCAATAACTGAACCCCTGTGTACCACGTCAACTTGCAGTTGCAAAGGCTTGTTGACTTCTTTGCAAGAAGTTCTCCGGGCTCCAAGTGGCCCCAACCTCGAGCATCTCCACTGACTAAAAACTTCAGCCACACCTCATCGTGTGCATCGTGGCCTGCTTCTTTTGGTGAGCTGCTTGAGGTACTCTTGCGACTCCAGTGCCTCCGGCCTGTGGGTCCATTGGAGGGTCACCTTTGCTTCTCTTGGGCTCCCCTGTTTGCTCGGGCCTTCCCTGACTCCCCTGCCTTTGGTGAGTCCCCTGAACCTTGCTGGTCCCGACGTTGCTCCTTCTTTGATTCCTGCATGGCTTGCCTTTGCCAAGACTTTTGGTGCTCCCGCCAGACATCGACCCCTCAGCACTCAACATCCTTCGTGGGACAGCTCATGTACAGCTCCTGGTCCTCCTCAGCATCGCCTGGTCCTCACAGCTGCAGAGTTAAGGTCATCATCATCCATCCTGCAACACCTGACATCGGAGGGCATTTGTCTTCCAAGTCTCCTGGTCACTCCTGAGTGACAGACTCTGTGTCCTCTGCTTGCAGGTACCTCCCATCAAGAATCCATCTTCGGATTCCACCGGACACTTTCTCCTCTTCCAGCAGCGGCACTTTCCTGAAGTCATCCATTGGGTTCGACTGCGGTTTCCGACACCACTTCACACGTGTGCTCCCGGTTTCCCTGGTGTAGGTAACGTGGGTACTAGGGTATCCACGGATGGGGTGGCTCTCCAACCTTCTGTCTTCCACTGGGTTTCTTCAGGGTACACTGGGAAGGGCCCTTAATCTTTAAAAATCCAACCGTGACTTACACATAGAGTTGTACGGAGCATGCGGTCGTGTACTCACACTGCACACGCTCTCCGTGGAGTCCCTATCTACTTACCTTGAGTGGTTCCTTGGGTCCCCAGCACTTCTATGTCCTCTGGACTCTGTCTTGACTCCAGTCGTGGTTCTTATACCATTTTCTTAGTATATGGTTTGGTCCCCTTCCCCTCCCCCCCCCGGGGCCACTGTGTATTTCGTGCTATTTACTGTGTTTCTTTGCTAAAGTGTTGTGTGCATTATGCATATCTCCGGGTAGGAGATATTTCTATGTGTTAGAGAGTGTTATATAATAAATACATATTTTTATAACTACTTTGTGTGGTTCTTCTTCACTTAATCTATACTATAAGATTGCATCCTGGTAAATCAAGCTGCTTTACACTCCTTCTGGACTAAGCCTGAAGGCTGCTCTCCACAGCTACCACTTAGAGAGCTTTCTACGGTTGTCTAAGACCTCTTAAATCACCATAAGGATTGGTGCAAGGTGCCCACTTACATTAGTGGACATCATATACCAGGCCAGCTTCTCACACTTAGAGTAGTGTATGCAGAGCTCTCCCCTTGTAATAACTTGGTTCCGAATGGGACTTTTCAAATGGGCTCCAGCAACCTTTCGGAGACAGGCAGGTTTATATGGAAATGGGGGATTCCCGCCAGCCATATCTAGAGACAGCCCGGTTGGGCAGTGACCTGTCCTTCTCATAACCATGGGAAATAAGGGACAACCTATTCCTGCTCCCTTGTCCAACCACCCCAATCAACTTTGAGGCACCTCATGTTAATGTTTTGAAGACACATGCTACACCCTAAGAGACAAGCTGCAATCCAACAGACAAGCTAAAATAAAAGGACAAGCGACATCTCTATGAACAAGCTACAGCCACTAGTCAAACTACAACCAGATAGATAAACTACAATCTGATACACAGGCAACAGTGCCATAGATATGCTACAATCTGATACACAGGCTACAGTGCCATAGATATGCTACAATCTGATACACAGGCTACAGTGCCATAGGCATGCTACAATCTGATACACAGGCTAGAGTGCCATAGGCAAACTACAATCTGATACACAGGCTAAAGTGCCATAGGCATGCTACAATCTGATACACAGGCTAGAGTGCCATAGGCAAACTACAATCTGATACACAGGCTACAGTGCCATAGGCATGCTACAATCTGATACACAGGCTAGAGTGCCATAGGCAAACTACAATCTGATACACAGGCTAGAGTGCTATAGGCAAACTACAATCTGATACACAGGCTACAGTGCCATAGATAAGCTACAATCTGATACAATCTGATACACAGACTACAGTGCCATAGATAAGCTACAATCTGATACACAGGCCACAGTGCCATAGATAAGCTACAATCTGATACACAGACTACAGTGCCATAGATAAGCTACAATCTGATACACAGGCCACAGTGCCATAGATAAACTGCGACCTGATACACAGGCTACAGTGCCATAGATAAGCTACAATCTGATACACAGGCCACAGTGCCATAGATAAACTGCGACCTGATACACAGGCTACAGTCCCATAGATAAGCTACAATCTGATACACAGGCTACAGTGCCATAGATAAGCTACAATCTGCTACACAGGCTAGAGTGCCATAGATAAGCTACAATCTGATACACAGGCTACAGTTCCATAGATAAGCTACAATCTGATACACAGGCTAGAGTGCCATAGGCAAACTACAATCTGATACACAGGCTACAGTGCCATAGGCATGCTACAATCTGATACACAGGCTAGAGTGCCATAGGCAAACTACAATCTGATACACAGGCTAGAGTGCTATAGGCAAACTACAATCTGATACACAGGCTACAGTGCCAAAAATAAGCTACAATCTGATACACAGACTACAGTGCCATAGATAAGCTACAATCTGATACACAGGCCACAGTGCCATAGATATGCTACAATCTGATACACAGGCTAGAGTGCCATAGGCAAACTACAATCTGATACACAGGCTAGAGTGCCATAGGCAAACTACAATCTGATACACAGGCTACAGTGCCATAGATAAGCTACAATCTGATACAATCTGATACACAGACTACAGTGCCATAGATAATTTACAATCTGATACACAGGCCACAGTGCCATACATAAGCTACAATCTGATACACAGACTACAGTGCCATAGATAAACTGCGACCTGATACACAGGCTACAGTGCCATAGATAAGCTACAATCTGATACACAGGCCACAGTGCCATAGATAAACTGCGAACTGATACACAGGCTACAGTGCCATAGATAAGCTACAATCTGATACACAGGCTACAGTGCCATAGATAAGCTACAATCTGATACACAGGCTACAGTGCCATAGATAAGCTACAATCTGATACACAGGCTACAGTGCCATAGATAAACTACAATCTGATACACAGGCTAGAGTGCTATAGATAAGCTACAATCTGATACACAGGCTACAGTGCCATAGGTAAGCTACAATCTGATACACAGGCTACAGTGCCATAGATAAGCTACAATCTGATACACAGGCTAGAGTGCCATAGGTAAGCTACAATCTGATACACAGGCTACAGTGCCATAGATAAGCTACACTCTGACACACAGGCTACAGTTCCATAGGTAAGCAAAACTCTGGCACACTGGCTACAGTGCCATAGGTAAGCTACTAGCTGATAGAAAAGCTATTGTCCAATAGACAAGTTAAACCCCAAAAGATATACTACACTCCTATACAAAAGCTATATCCCAGCAGAGATGCAGCAAGCCAATGTTTAAAATGTAATAGATTAACCACGCCTGAGCAGACAAGCTGCAGGCTGACAGACAAACTATACTCCTAAGGACAAGCTACTCTCCAACAGGTGTAAAACAACCCAATGGCCAGACTACAAACCATTAAACAAGCTACACCCCAGGAAACATGCTACAGTCAGTAGATAAGCCATAACCTACTAGACAACCTACAAGCAAACTGACAAGCTACAAATCAGTAAATAAGTTGCAGCCCAAAAGACTATCTGCAGCCAATAGTCCAAGCATGAACCAAAAGATAGACCGAAACCTGTCAGACATCAGTTCGTAAAGTGACCAAGAAAAGATACGTAGACTCGTGACAGAACAGAGCGCCTTCTACTAGGGCCCGCTAGTTGCAACCAATTGCCTGCGCATACCCTTGTTGACGTACCCCGCAAGCAGCGTGATTGCCATGGTGACCAGAGCCACAAGGATGATGATGTAGTTGACGCTTCTCTTCTTGAGAAAGCCCCTCTCTTCCAGCAGATGCTCAACAGATATAGTTCTAGCTTCTTCTGCTGTCTGGTCCACATCGTCGTGCGAATGAAGGATCGACCTGAACATTACCTGGAGCTCGTGCTCTTCCAGGAACCGAATGGCTGTGACTAGATCAGAGGAGACATGGCAGGTGGCAGACACAAAACTAGGAATTATTGATAAATTCATTCATAAAGACTTATGTCAGTACAAACCCTCGCAAACTCATATCAAAATAAACACATAAATGCATCATAAGCAATACAAACTATACAAAAGTTATAAATCTGGCAATCTCCCTCCCAAATACACCATATAGCTAACAAAACACAGCCTTTAGTGTGGCGTTCATATTGCCATATGTATCCAGAAAATGAATTCCATTTAGTGTTATTTTGCTAAAAATTGCCTATAAAGATGAATGTACTAATCTAATATTTGTATTTCATGTTACCTACAAAACAAAGATATTAGGCACCAAACTGGATTTATCACCAGTCTGAAGTGGTCCTCACACACAGGACATGATTAAAAACCTTGCATCGCAGCACAACCCAATGAATGCGATATACACCATGAATGCATGGTATAGGCATCCTAGGCTTAGAGCACTTGTACCAGATACAGCATTAAATAGTAATCTAAAGTAATGTTTTAAAAAGGGGATCAACCAGTATTTTCTAAATAATGGTCTCTCATTAAAATTGAGCTATAATTGGAACATGACTTATCTACTGAATTTGAGTTTGGCGGACGGAGCAGTGTCCGTTGGGATGGTAGAGAACATTACCTCTGCCATCCCCCGAGTACCTCGCTCTCCAAAGTTAGAGATGAAAGCGGGACCTGTGGTCATCTCTGTACATTCATACTAAATGATTATGCCTCTTTTTTCCGCTTTCCCTCACCCTGCATGTTGTTACAACGCGGTCGTTACAACGACCGCGTTGTAACAACGCATACCATTACCCCGCAAGTCGTAACAACGACTTGTGGAGGGGGGCGCTGGATGTTGGAATAGTATAATTTACTATTCCAACTCCAGTCTGTGCGGACAGTAGGGAAGGTGTTGGATTTTAAATCCAACACCTTCTCTCCCCCCGCAAGTCGTTGTAACGACTTGCGGGGTAATGGTATGCGTTGTTACAACGTGGTCGTTGTAACGACCGCGTTGTAACAACATGCGGGGTGACGGATGCAGAGTAAGGGGTGTTTACCATACTAAATGTTTGGTGCATGGCCGCCAATGGTTTGGATGGCAATACAACTAAGTTTTGACATTTTGTTTGTTTTCAAAAACATGCTCGCAAAGTGTGAGTTTGTTCTTGAACAACAGAAAACTAAAGACCCACACTCCCTTGGGAGTTTTCTCCGAGGGTGTCGGGAACCTTATTGGCAATGATGGACAGGAAAAAAAGGTATTAAATCGCCAACCTCAATAGGGAGAATGGTGTAATGCCCTTCATCTGATGGCTTATACTCCGTCAGGCCATCAGATAAGCACTGCTTCGAAGGAGCCAACAGGGCCTCCGTCAACGGAATACTAAATGCCCACCTGTCTCTAAACAAGTCAGGCTGACTGAGGGGTTGATGGGCAGGGTACAATATTGTGTTGTGATGAGTATTCTGTCCAGTAATTTGTAAATCAGGCCATAATATGTTAACTGAGGGGCTTTACTTCAAAACCAGGGGTCCAATGTACTAAGTTACTGGTTGTGAAAAGTGGTGACAAATTGTGACTATTCTTTTTGCACTGTGTATCTTTTCTTTTTTTGAAAACTGATGGGTGGGTTCACAAAACACACATTTTAGTGAGTCACAGATTGAACTTCTTAATGAATATTAATAAAGCTGATCAGAATTAGGGGAGGGAGCAGAATTCTGCTCTGCAGAATTCTGCTCGGTAGGTGGAGTTCCGCATAACTCTGCGAAGTGACGCAGAGCAGAGTTTTTTTCTCCTGCACAGCTCGTCAACATTAAGTTGGCGAGCGCTTGCGAGAAAAAACAGTGCACTAGACCTCCTCCCGGTGAGATTTCTCAATGCGGACAGTTGCGGCAGGTCGTGACTGCTCGTATTAAGAAATCGGCCGCTCATGTTGAGGAAACTGCCTCTCGAGTAGAATGTCTACTTGAGTGGCAGAAAGCAGCAGCGCCCTCTGGGGCGACGCTGAGTGCAGTTAGCGTTGATTTCACAGCGCGGGACGTACTCCCGGCGCATAAAATCATTGCGAGAGGCGAGACTTAATAGACGCCATCACTGGTGGAACTCCGCAGAGGAGTTATCGCGGCACTTCGTGGAGTTCTCCGGAGTAGAACTCTGAACTCCGCCCAGGA
The DNA here is from genome assembly GCA_963921515.1 of Calotriton arnoldi. NCBI lineage: Eukaryota > Metazoa > Chordata > Amphibia > Caudata > Salamandridae > Calotriton > Calotriton arnoldi. Next base: position 67,070 of record CAWUFW010016636.1, on the reverse strand, counting down.
CTAGTTAGAATCTACAACTTACTGTGACAGGGATGGTGGCCTGCAAGCATTAGCAGACTACTATCCCTATGATTGCTTATCAAACATGCAAACTTTATTTTTTTAAAGCAGCCTGATTTCCTTAAAAAATGCTTTAAAAAAAAAAAAGGCTCCATTCTTGAAAAGTTTCCCCCTCAAACAGCCACCAAATTTGAAAAAGGGAAGAGGTTTGAAGGGACTCTTTCCTTTTTGCGAATGAGTTACCACCTGTACAGGGCCAGCTTTAGGGCGGTGTGATGGGTGTGGCCTCCCAGGGCGCTGACCTGGAGGGGGGCACTGACCTCAGGGGGTGGGGGGGGCGCTCTGTTTAGAAATAATTCATGATTTAAAAGCACCTTCTGCAGAGTTCCTTGTGCGTCCAGCTTTCAAACAGCAATAAAAATGTCAAGATAGCTCTTGTGATTATTGTTGCTGCAGAGAGATAGATGTGGATAGCTGAGTGGGTTGGTAAAGCCAGCCTCTACCAGCGCTGTAAAACAAATTAAATGTATGTGACAGGGGCTATGAGAGGCACTTTTGCCAGGTGGTAGTGAGGTAACCCGAGGAGGAGGTCATGGGGGGTGGGGCGGGGGGGAGGTGCTCCAAAAAATATTGTCACACCAGGCGCCAGCAGCGCTAAAGCGAGCCCCGCACCCGAACATAGGAGTCGATAACTTTTCAATGATTTACAATTGATAAATAGGGGCACACAATGCAATTTGGAAGGGACGCCCACAACACACCTCTTACAAACTGCAAATCAGTACCTATTCGGAGATGCCTTTTAGGTGTGTGTGGAACTTTACCCACTCCTAAAATGGATCTAAAACATTGAAAATAACATTCTAGCGGTCACAAATACCTCAATTTTGTGAATCAGAGTGTTTGTGACAGCTAAACAGTTTGGTATATCTGGCCCTACGTTCCTCATACAGGACATTGACTGGAATGGGGATGACATCCAGACAGGGTTCCAAGGTTAAAGCTTGCAGCTTCGATCCTACCCTTTATCTATGCCTCTTTTCTTAGGATTTAAGGTTAACCCAAAATTCTCCCTATCTATATATTATACCAGGTCTGCTTAATATGAGCTAAATCTGGAAACAAACTGCTCCCTGATTAAACTTCTTTTAGATTTAGGAGGGTGGTGTGCAATAGTATTCCGTATAGATTTGTTCAGGCCTGAACTAAAAAGAACATGACATGGAGGGAAGATAGCTGGTCATTTCCTAGTATACCTAACTTTGCTCTCATGGGGATTATGGCATGTATTTAGGAACAACGAGACAGGATCTCATATATCTGTTTTTGTTTGCACTAAGTACGAATTATTGTAATAATACCACTACTCAGGTCTGTACAGTGCCGGAAAAACCAATTTAGCATTCTGCGTAGTAATAGCAGCTGCTATTGCTAAGTCTCCAAAAATGCAATTAAACTGAGTATCGCAGCAGTAACTACACTCTCTGTCTGAAGATTCTGAAGAGGGAATGGATTAGTCACTTCTGAATAACTCTCCGCTTTTGAATGACTCTCTGGGATGCAATCAACTGTTGTGTGCTGACGTGCTGACGTGGGGCTTGGGCGGGCCCACTGCAAACGCCGCCGCCCGCTGCATCGCTGAGACGGGACACGTTATGTTTGGCGAAGGAAACTTCAGGAGTGGCACCAGCAGTGCTTGAAATGGAAAAATAGAAGAGCAGGTACATAGTGCCAATATCGGCAACACACTGCCCATCACACATACAGCAATCACCAAGGAAATAACCATACAAGACACCTTTTTTCGTGGAGAAAATTGCTGCATGTTTATTTGCATACAACATATGCCAACATGGTGGGTTAGCTTACGGGCGATCCAAGGGCAGGCAGCCCCTCCGCCGCCTGCCCACCCGAGAGCCAAAATGCACCGTGGCCCTTAGCCAATCAGTGCTTACCAATTTTGGGGGAGGGTTTACCCCCTCCCACCTGTGGACCGCCAGTCCACCCCCTGAGGGCGGCGGAGCGTTCCAGGCAGCCCCCGGTTGCTCAGGTTTACAACCGCCCGTAGGACTAGCGGGGCGCCGTCGCTCCTCCAGGGTCCACCGCGAGGACTTCCTGGGGATCTTTGGCATTTGCACCCTTGTTGTGCTACTGAAGAGGGTACCCCTGTGTACCTTTCAGCCTCTGGATCGCCCTGTAACTCGGCCCCACTCTGGGTGTGGCCACTGACACAACCAGGGCCCGCACCAAGGCCGGCATCCTTACCTACATCCTGCTGATTCCAGGGCCTCTCCCAGATCCAGCAAAAACAAGTCCATGCCCACTCTAGACAGGTGAACCCCATCTTCCTCAAAACACCCTGTGGACTTGGCATGCAGCAAGCCATGCCTGATAAAGCCAAACCCCCTCTGTTCAGTGAATTTACGCATAGAACTGTTCACTCTCCTGCGAGAGGTTTCCACAGCATCCCCTGACCGTGCTCCATGCCACGCTAACCGGGGAGTTATCTCCGACCACCATAACTCACATGCCCCCAATTGGTTACTTAGCTTACACATGGAGGATTTAATCTCTTGCAACAGTTCCCTCCTCTCTAAGCGAGTCAGATCATTACCACCCGGGTGTATGACCAGGATGTTGGGAGGAAGTACACCCCCCCTAGTCTCTGCTGCAGCTTCTTCAGCAAGCTGTTCCAGCGCATGCCTGGGTATCCCAACCAAGATATCTTAGTAGCGGAAAAGCCATGCCTCCATTTCCTGCTTTCTGCCCACTGTGCCACTCTCAAGATGCCCGAATGGCCAATCACCCAGACCTTTGATCCTGGCAAAATAAAGAAATGTAAGGTAGCTAAAACACCTTTATTGAAACACTGCAAACCAACCAATACAAAACTCCAAATTGCACATTATTACACCATAACACTGCACACCACCAAGCATCTGGTGCATCACCGGTCTGCCCCAGGTATATTTACAATTCGCCTGTACATACACAACTTGAAATGTCCTCCTGCCATTCCCTTGGGTAGCTCATGGATGGATGTACCTTTTGAAACATTGGGATTACCATCGTCCCACCTGCATAATGCGCTGGGCTGACATGCCCGCCCTAAAAGCTGTAGATGCTGCCCCTATCCTGAATGAATGGCTGCAGAAGCGCTTGCCAGGGACCTTGTTGCCTGACAGAGATAAGCATGCCTGCATTATTTGCTCTACCTGGAACTTGGTGAGAGGCGTGCCATCTGCATGCACCAGTAAATAACCCTCTACAGCTGGGCGCAGGGCCAGGTAGGCGGCGACCAGACCCACTGGGCAATACCTTGCGTCCCCCAGTTGGTGCAACCAGATCACCCTCCCCTCCCCGGCCTGGTCCGTTTTTGACCTTCTTATTACAATTTTGAGGGAGGCCCCAGAGAGTACTGCATCCTGTCCCTTCAATGCCACACGTGACATATCTGATTTGGACCTAGCCAACAACTCGCTGATTCTCAGTGCCCCAAAGAAGGCCAGGCTGAAGGTGGCTGAAAAAAAAGGGCCGCTTCGAACGCTAAATGGGTTGCCTTGTGCACACAGTCAAGCATGCCCTGCAGTGTCTGGAATTCAATGGGGGACCTATTGTCCGGTGCCTGCGGCTCGCTCCTCGCCCAGCCCTTTAGCGCCGCCCTGATCAGGAAGGATTTGGTAGGATCGTCCTGGCCCCTTAATTTAGCATAATGACTAATTGCCGACAGGTGGCCGGAGATCCAGGAGTGGCTTTTCCCTTTATCCTTTGCCCAAACTATAAAGGATTGCACCCTGTGCTCCACGGAAGTCCTCCCTTCCTCCCAGGCTCCCACCAGTGAGCAAAACATGGCAACGCAAGCCTTATAGCGCTTACTGGTCCTGGGTGCTAAAGACAGCTCGCCTAGTCCTAACTGATGCTGTTCCACTTGAGATGGAACCAGAGGTGCGGTGGAAAAGGGGTCATCTCCTCTCTCGCTCTCGGCCACGCCTCCCGGAACCAGCGCCACTGAAAACGAGAGAGAGCATCAGCTGCTGTATTCTGCACCCCTTCAATGTGACGTGCCCTACATTCTACGTTGTTATACAGGCAGGCCCGCACCAATTCCCTCTACAGGCACAAGACCAGGGGACAGCTAGCTGACTGGGAGTTGATAGCCTGCACCACTGCCATGTTGTCCGACCAGAAAAGGACCCTCTTAGCTGCCAGCACCGTAGGCCACAGATGAAAGGCTACCACGATTGGAAATAACTCCAGCACAGTTACGTTGGCCGTGATCTTCTTTTTATGCCATGAGTTGGGCCATCTTTCAGCGCACCATTCGCTGTCCAATATCGCGCCAAAGCCCTCTCTGCCTGCCGCGTCTGTGAAGAGTGATAGTTCAGGACTGCCCGCCCAGGGGGCCCTCCAGATAACTGAGCCGTTGAAGTTGGCCAAGAATTCAGCCCACATGGCCAGGTCTTTCCTCATCCCCTTGCTCAACCTTACCATGTAGTGCTTCTTCTTTACCTTGGCAGTAGCCCTGGCTAACCACCTCGAAAACACCCTTCCTGCTGGTATTACTCTGGCCGCAAAATTCAACTTCCCCAGCAGGCTCTGAATGAAGCCCAGTGAGGCCTTGTCCTGACCCATGCCTACCTGAATGTGCTGTGCTAAATCCTGAACCTTGTCTGATGGCAGCCTAGACTCGCCAGCAATGGTGTCCAGCTCTATTCCCAGGAATGTTAGGACCTGCGACGGACCCTCCGTCTTCCCTGGAGCAAGTGGGACCCCCAGGTGACTGGCCAGTTTCTCAAAGTCTGTGAGGGCGTTCTTGCAATCCTGCGTGCCCTCACCCCCAATGAAAAGAAAGTCGTCCAGGTAATGGGTCACCCCTTCCACAGTGTAGGTCTCCTGGAGAGCCCACTGCAGGAAACAACTGAAGGCCTCAAAATACGCGCAGGAAACCGCGCATCCCATGGGCATGCATCTATCGTAATAGTACCTGCCCTCCAGCTTGAAACCTAGCAGGTGCTGGCTGCTCGGGTGGACCGGGAGCAAGCGGAAAGCAGATTCGATGTCTGCTTTGGCTAGCCAGGCCCCCTTGCCCACCCTCCTGACTAAGTCTAATGCCACGTCCAGGGTACAATACGTCACAGAGCAGGTGCCCTCCTCCAGCCCATGGTTAACAGATTCCCCTTCCGGGTAAGACAGGTGGTGAATTAACCTGAATGAACCTGGTTCCTTCTTAGGCACCACCCCCAGGGGAGAGACCACAAAGTTGTCTAGAGGGGGCAGATGAAAGGGGCCCGCCACCCTCCCTAGGGCTCCTTCTCTACCTTGGCCTGCACCACTGCTGGTTGTTCCCTAGCCGATTTCAGGTTGTCGGCCTCCCTGCTTACCAGGGGGAGCACATAAGGGATCTTGAATCCTTCACTAAAACCAGACAGTAGCATCAGACTATCCTGTTTGTTGGGGTACCGCCTGAGGAGGGGTGTGATGTTGGCCAGGGCTACTGGAGATGGGCCTTTGACTGCGTGCATGGATGCTGGGGCGCTGTCCATAGAGTAGAGGGGGGGTGCCTGAACCTATCTAATGTGGCAGAGAGAACAAGGGGAGTGCTATGCAAGGTCGCCGGGGGGGAGGGGTGTGTGTCTTTGATATGCCCCGGAAACCCTCAGCTGTCTTGCCTGCCTTTGCCGGCGGCTGCTGCTCCTGCTTCGAATACCAGGAAGCTGCTGGGTGGGGCCCCCCACATTTACTGCAGGCATGCAGGAACTTGCAAGTTTTCCCCCAGGAGCATGATCCAGCGTTAAATAACCTATAGGTCCCCGGGGGAGATCTTCTGAAGCCCCCCCTCTGGCTCCCTCCCGTGTCCTCCACAAAAGGGCTGCTTAAAGCCGCGTTTCCCCGCCTGGAAGGAACCCCTGCCCGCTGACTGCCCACCCTGGAATTTGGTCTGGGAACCTTTGCTCTGCGGGGAGCGGGAGCCCATGTGGTCCATCCATAATTGAACCTCCTTCTGGTCCCACCCCATCTCCGGGCACATGGACATCTTTTTGCTGAACTCTCGGTCATAATTCAACCAGCCCACTCCCCCCCACTTGATTGCCTCATTGTGAATCATCCTGGAGTATTGCACCAGCCCGGGGCCCAACTCTGGGTATCTCTCCATAGTAACTGCGGACAGGATAGAAAAAGCCTCGAGCCAGTTTTCAATGGTCTTCTCAGGCCACGCCTGATATTTGACCTTCTCGTCATCCTCTTTCCCTCCTATTTTTCTAGCGTCAAGTCCCTCCTGGCCTAGCATTAGCAGGGTAAAAATGTCTATAAAGTCGTGCCGCCAAATCCCTTCCTTGGCCGCCTGTGGAACCTGCCACGCTAAGGAACAGCGACCCGACAGCAAAGGGGCGGCGGTGACGGGCCGGGGGGTCGCTGGAGGCGTGCTCTGCTGCAGGGGTGATGAGCTTATGGGCTGAGGGGTGACTGGAGGCCGAGGCAATCCTGCCGGGGGTCCCCGGGGACGACCGGGGGAACGGCGCCCTGGGCAATGGAAGCAAGAGGTGTCCCTACAGGAGCGGCCGGCGTGCCCGCAGTACCGGCTGCTGGCAGTGGACTGTGGGTCGTGCAGGGAGAGCTGGCGAGTGCTGGTGTAATGCGTTCCCCCCAGTGGCTATTGTTGTCGCACTTGTCCCAGGTAACCTCGCCCCCTCCTTGGAAACTTCCGGGGCTGCAGCAGCAGGGACCACACCTAGTGCCTCCGGCTCTCTCCCTTGATTTGCCCACACACTAGCAGCCACTGGCGCCCCACCCTCCCCAGTGCTTGGGCTACTGTGCAGCAGTGGGGTGCCGGTCCCTGCCGCACCTGCTTTAAACTCTGCCATGAAAGTCCTCATTGTGTCCATGAGCTTACCCAACTCCTCCCTGGGTGGCGTAGTTCCCCGGGGCCGCATAACTGTCTGTCGTAGCTACCGGCCCCAGTGCCGGGCGCGGGGGACTGGCAAGCGGGGGAGAGGTTCACGGGGGCCGACGCCGCTCTACCTCTGGGGGCCGGAGGATCTGCGGGAAAGTCCTTAACGGTAGGCCTGCGAACCCGCTTTGGCCTTGAGGGTCCTGCCTCTGCACTGGGCTGTTGCTCTGGGGTAGGGGCCTCGATGATACCGGAGTCCTCTCTTTCGTTCGCCTTCAAGAGTCCCGTCGCCCATGCCAGCCCCTTGGACTTGGCCATCTGAATAAAAGCCGCCCATTGCGCGTCCTGGGAGGTGCCTGGCTGCGAGTCCTCCACCTGGGACGTCTGCAAAAATAGGGGGGGGGAGCCCTGGCTATCCATGCCGCTCTTTGGCCCACGCAGGCCCCTGACCCAATCTGAGGAGAAAAATAATGCGTCAGAACGTCACTGCACTTAATCCTCTGTTGTATATGCTGGACTCTGTGTCCCTTGTGCCCCCCAGATGCTCCGCACCCCCACTCCTCCCTTGTACTTACTTATTCGGTAGTTTGGACCTGTAGACCTGAGGCTGACGACACCCTACTGACGGTTCGGTGAATACTCTGCGTGCAGAGATGAAAAGGGGGAAAGGTTAGCTGCGAAACCCTAAGCGCCATTCCCTCGTAATCCTTTGGCATTGCGCGTGTCCCTTCCCCTAGATAGCCCTACACCTCACACTCTTGCCTACTCCATCCAGAGTTCAGGCGATCATCTCATGCGCCTCCCCCTGCTCACGCGAGCCCAAACTCATACCTGTTCCTGTTCCCTGTAATCCACTCTCCGTGCGGTGCTGTTTAGTCCCGATCGGTCCACTTAGACCTGCGCTGCCCCTGAAAATAGGTAAAACATTACAATCCTCTCCAGGACGTTTCCCCGCCTCCTGGAGACCCTGTTTTCTGCTGCCACTAACGCCGCTTAGTGTGTTCCCATGTACCCAGTACCTGCTGGCGGTCCGTACGCAGCGTGCCGGCTTCGAAGTTGCCAATGGCGAAATGGCCAGTCTCTGCCGTTAGCTGGGAATACAAAAACAGGCATTAATGCACAACTCCCCCCTAGGTGCCACTTAATCTGCCTTGTGACCCTTTGCCCCGGCCGTCCCCTTCGGTACATTATATCGCTATGCCCTTTGGACCAGCCCAGCTCTCTGCTGCCGGCCCGGGACCTGCCCCTTTGGGGGCCACCGGAGAGAACAGGCAAATTAGTACAGGCAGTAAGCGAAACGCAGACAACACACCGGTTAAAATAGGACTTCCCCCCCATCCCCGCCGCGCGTTGCGCCTTGTCGCGTGATGGAGGGTCCATCCCGTCTCTAGTCCTACATTTCCCTTATCATTGGATTTGCGCGCCTAAGGTTTGGCATGCGGCGACACGACCCCAATTAACCCAAAGCACAACTGTGAGCAGAAATGGCTGCCTACACACACCGAAGTGTAAGTTCTCAATCTTGCTATTACCGAAAACTTTGGGGGGGGGGGACAGCCCTGACAGCTCATTGAAGGTTTGGTACGGTCCCAAGACACAACAGCATGGGGAATAAAGCTTTCTGTAGGTGCGACCTGGAAAGTATTTGCTCTTTCCTTGAAAATTAGGAAAATGTGCTTCCAACATCACAGGCATCGAATTCTTATTATATGCAATGATTTCTGTCAGCTTCCAAATAAGAATGACACATTAAACAGACGCCCTACAAAACTGATTGCATGCTAACATGTACCCCCATTGCTCGCCTGTTTAATGCCAATTGGTTCCTAACGTTTGGTTTATTTATACTGGTATAGGGTAAGGCTAATTGTGGTAATTACGGTGAACAGAAGTGCAACGTACTGATACTCCGCTTAATAAAATCAGTGTGTGAAAAACCTTCATCTGTAAATAAGATGACACACGCTTGCAAAATTGCCCAAAATTAGGTGGGAAGCCGGAAGCGAGTCAGATGCTTGCTTCGCCCAATACGCTTCTCCGTGTAGTATAAGTAAGCGCGCAAAATGAAGCAATTTAAATTTTTAGCACACACGCTACGTGGACAGCGTGACAACCACCGGCCCGCGCGGGTCAAGGCCCAGACCCCGCTTCCCCCAGGGCCTTCGGGCACAACAGGCCCCGCACCCACGCTGCCGGGAAGGTGGGCGGCAGGGTAGGGGAGCCCCACGAGGCTCTTACCCGCCCCCTCCATGTCGCTACAGGCCCCCGCGTGCCCCGCCCTGCCATACGCCCCACCAGGCCCATCGGGCTACCCTTGGCGCCAAGCCGACACTGCCTGAACACAGCTCTTCGGCGGGGTGGAGCCCCACGAGGCTCGGTTATCCCCCTCCCCGCTGCCATGTGGGCTCAAGGCCCGGACCAAACCCCTCGGGCACCACATGCCCCCCGCGGGCTGAGGCCCAGAACCAGAAATGAAGCAGCGGAAAAGGGGGGCCCTCCCCCAACCCACAGATGGGGCCTCGTAACCTGCGCTGCCGGACTAAGCAAAGCGAGAGGGCCCCCGGGAGGCTCGCTGCCCCCCCCGCCTCAACGACCCCCGCGGGCCGAGGCCCCTGAACCGGCACCCGGAACAGGAACACCTGGCTCACCCGCCCCCCGCCAACAGCCGGGGCCTCGTACCCGTTGCTGCCGGGAGAGAGAAGTACAAAGGGGCCCCCAGCCAGCAGACGGGGCCCGTGCCAGGCTCAGCCAGCGCGGACTGCCTCAATGGAGGGAGCCTGGCTGCCCCTCCCTTGAGGCCTGGTGCAGCACGACGCTGCAGGCCCTGTCTGGCACCCAGCACCTAGGGGAAACAAGCATTGGCATAGCCAATAGGTCTCGCTTTTGGGACCTTATAAGTATTTAGTTATGCAGCACAATATCCTTAGTGCAACAACATCAACTGTTGCATGGCTAAACACTTATAAGGTCCCAAAGGCGAGACCTATTGGCTATGCCAATGTCATCATACATGCAGGACCTGTAACTTAAATTATTAGATTGAACTAAAATTATTGCCCAAGACGTGTAAAGCTGATGGAGATGTATTTATTGTTTTTATTTAATTATTCATTCATTTATTTGCCAATAAAGTAGCCTGATGGTGTTCAAACTGCAACTGACTGAATTAAATGTCTTTTGACTTAGAATTACTTTCTGTGGAGGCATCTCTGTACTTTTCAAATAACCCATTTGAGGGTTGAAAACCTCAATTCAACTTAATTTTGTGAATGAGAACTGACAGCTCCAGTCCAACAAGCACTCTCAGAGCCCTGCATTGAAGTGTAGGGGCTGTAAAAATCCAAGTGTTATGCAAAGCGTAGCAAATGAGCCACGCCCTTCGGCACAAGAATGGTGTACAAGTAGTGTGTGTCCAGTGGTGCACTGTGCAGCTCATTGTCCCAAATATATGACTAAACATGGTGTGCTAGGGTGCTGCTTTTTACAGAGCATATTTTCAACTGAAATGGCCATTAGATTAGCATCAGTCATGCACCTTTACTGATAAACCTAGGTACAAACGATAATGCGCAGAAATCTTATTTCTGTGTGTATTTATCATTTTTGCATCACACAAGTGAAGTGTCTTGGTTCGTTTTGATCCTATTAAGGATGGCTAATTAAGTAAACCAGGAGAGTCCGATTTAAAAGTGAAACTTGGTCAACATGTTTCTGCTTATATATGCACCATTAGCTAAGCATTCTTCAGGACCTAACAACCCATGGCGTATACCGCCAAGTTTCACTTTTAAATCGGACTCTCCTGGTTTACTTAATTAGCCAGCTCGGGTCCGTCTCACTAGTTTTAATCGACCACTGGTTCTCCACCATTAAAAATTGTTTTGGGAAGCAACCAGTGTTCTTTTAATTTGCACATCCTGCACACTTTCACTACCCTTCCAATAAACCTGCTCCGCTGGAATTCCAGGCGTCGTAGCACACCGGGGGGACACTCGGTCCCTCTGGTGGGAACCCAATGATGAAGCATGTCACCAACTAGGTTGGTGAGTGAGGGTTCTTTTAAAGAAAGAGGTTTCTCCTCATGTTATCGTAGAGATTTTCTTCGCTCTTTTGTTGTTAGTTAGCTGAGGCAAAGTAGCCTAGTCTCCGCCACCAACGGACCTAAGGGGGGGGGGAATGCACTCACAGTCCTACAGCTCCTGGGGATCACAAATGCTGTCATGTCCAAACGGCGTGGAGGAATGTGGCCAAAAGAGGTCGCCAGGTGGGCGGGAGAGGTCCTTATACCTCTCTCCCCGCCCACCAGTGCCCGGAAGTGACGCGCGGACCCAGAGGGGGTCCCTCAGCACTAGGCTGTATCGTGTGCCCTCATGTGGCACTAAGGCGGCCGCCCTCTTAGGGGGGTCCCCTGCGGGGACCGCGGGCAGCCACAGAGTGCCTGCTTGTTTCTGAGAAGTGCTGGTACTCTCCAATTAGAGGGATTGCATTTCTCTTGAGAAGTGCCGGTACTCTTCCTCTCAAAATAAAAAACTGATGGTACTCTGTAGCGGACAGTACAGGCCCATTTAAAGCACTGGGTACCAGCCATGGGATGGAGATGGGAGGTGGGGCGGGGGAGATACGGCCTCCTAAGCATCTGAAGCCGGCCGACTTGCAGGATACTGCAGTCGTACCTATGGGAGTGCTTGTTGCCTCGACCGCTGCTCTGGTCTGCCCAGATCGCTGAATTTGCACAGACTTCCCCGTCTGGCCGCTCGTCTGCTATTGTTTACTGACTGCCGGTTGTTCATACTACTTGCAGTGTAGCTGCTACCTGGTCCTGGTCTTGGTTGTGGTCCTGTATCTGGTTGCTGTAGTGTCCTGCTGGACACTCAGTGATGCAGCCCCTCCCCTGAGGCTGCCTAAACACCCACCCCACACTCATCAATCACAGGTGTCACCAGTCAGCTCACACTGCCAATAAAAGGGGTTGAGCGCATGTGCACTGAGCTAGTTCTACCCCCCTATTCCTAGAGTCTGTGTCGTTCTTGAGTCAAGCATGCAGGCCTGAGGCCCACAACATTACATTGGCAATGAAGCCCACAGACCCCACCAACCCCCTCTGGCCGCCCACGAGGAGGCATAAACTATAGCGCTGCCCGCATCCTATCGAGACTGACAAGGGAGATAGAAGAGCTGTCAGCAACAAAATGCCTCTGCATGTGGGGCCTATGCAGAGGGGACCGTGATATGAGTTCTGGCTCAAGTTCATTCCCCCACCAGGGGTAAGTAGCCTGCTGCATTGAGCCACCCCATGAAGGACCAGCAGAGCTCCCTGCGACCACCTACCAGTGAGCCCGGGTAGATGAAGTCTTGCTGCTGTGCTCTCAATCGCACAGAGCCCCAGATACTCGCCTCCAAGAGCAGCCACAGGGCAGATATGTGTAGGAAGTGCCCGGCACAACCACGCACTGGGGGTAAGAGAGTGCACATGCTGCAGTGTTAGTGCTAAGGCCTACTGGGCCTAGTAAGAACCACACCAGCACATGTGTTTAGTTTACTCGGGATACACCCGGGACTGACTCGTCATGTCCCCGCCTTTTTATTTATACTTCGGCCCACGTCACAGAGTGGTACAAACCATTACCCTAGGGACACAAGTGAGCACCAGTAGCACCCCTCAGTCCCCCAGGTTAGTGGTACACTACATTCCTCAACAACTTCAATATAATAAAACATAAAACCTATGTAACAGAAATTCCTTAACACAACAGTGTGATATCAACAGTGCATATCAAAACAGTGTTCATACGGTTACCGCTACGCAGGACATCAGCCCTCGAACATCTCCTTCACACCAGGAACTCCGCTAGACGGGATGAAGGAGCGGGATTGCTCCTTAGACCATACCTGGAATAGTTACTGTTGCCTGAGCAGGTGGGTATACCAACTTCAGAGTCATCACTCTCTCGTGAAGGACGGGGAGGGGCACTGGTTAGCCTAGGCCTGACATTGTTTGTTGGGGCCCTTCCGCTCGGGTTATCTGGAGAAGAGGACAGCAAATCCAGTGTGTTGCCACTGTCGCTTACTATAGAGCCCTCTTCATGTTGGGATGGTTTATCAATGGAACCATGGACCCTTTTAAAGAAAGAGATGTTTCGAGCCACCTCCTTGTCTCTACTCCGAGCTGTGACCTTAGTCCCTTGTCTTTTCACAACTCTCCATTGTTGGAGCTCAAAAGGCAGGCAAAACTTACTGCCCGAGTGGCGATCTTTTAGGTACTCTTAATCTCCTTCGCGGATGGCGGAGGAGGCTGCTTTTCACCTTGCACTGGATTGGTCATTTGTACACTTCCATCTGGAGAGCACCGCTGTGCCGTCGAAGGGCTCCGGAGCCCAGGTGTGATGATGGGGGATAGTGACCTGTACAACTCTTCCCATGCTGGCATGCCCTGTTGCTCTCTCTGTGGTCACGTGGTGGGTCATGCGATACTCCTGCAAGAACCTGTAGATGGCTCCCTCGACTGATAACTCGTCAGCATGTGCAATGTGGATTACTTTATTCTGAGTCTTCATGAAATATTCCTCTTCCCCATTTGCCTGGGGCCATCGATGGGTCACTTTGCAGTGTTTAATGCCCCCATGAGTTCAAATAGTCTGCCAACTCTTGCCCGTGGAACAGAGTCCCATTGTCTGTTTTTACTAACTTGAAGATGCCATGGGTGGCAAGGATCTTTTCCACTTTGGTGATGACCTCTGCGGCGGTCTGTGTTCCTACAATCTTCACCTCCTGATAATTTATGTGGTCGTTGATAATGACTAGGGCATAGCGACCATCAGGGAGGTGACCAAAATCCATGCTGACTTGTTCCCATGGATGCTCAGGGTTGTCTACTGTGATCACGGGGGATGGTCGATCTGGGGTACCTGACACCTAGCACCAGTGGCATTACTGGATGGTGTGCTCTACCATCTCATCCATTCCAGGAAACCAGACCTTGGCGTGAAGTCTGCTTATTGTCTTGACTATCCCTTGATGCCCTCTGTGGGCCAACTGCACAGCTTGAGAGGTGAAGTTTAATGGGCTGACCAATCTGGGACCGCTTAACAGACATCCGCTGTCGTCTGTTGACAGCTCCTGCTTCACCTTAAGTAGAGACTCCAGGACTTTCCTTGCTTGGGAGGGTCCTTCTAGCTGGCTTTGTATGATCGGTCGCCAGTCGCTAGACTGGATGGCAGCAATGGCAAGCTGCAGGCACTCGTCTTCTTTTGTAGCCTCAATCAGTGACTCTAGACCCATCGGGAGGGGGTCGAGATCTCTCGGTGACTAGCCTGACATAGGCTTTGGTGGATTCCGCTTCTTCCTGCTCTTTCGAGGTGGCATTTCAGGGTTGTCTCGAGAGATAGTCCGCTGGATTGGATGATCCTGGGCGGTACTCTACTCTGCAGTCATAGTCCTGGAGTTGTAGGAGCCACTTCTCAATGCGGGGAGGTGGCTTGGATGAGGAGCCTTTATAGAGGGGTATAGGGGGTTTGTGGTCAGGCGAGACGACAAATGGGCAGCCATACACGTAAATATGAAATTGTTTGCACGCCCAGTGTATCGCTATCTGAGAGTATCTCTGCTCGGTCAGAGAGTGGCTGGCATAGGCCACTGGGATCCAGCTCTCATCAGGGTGCTGCTGCATCAGGACTCCCCAAGGCCATAAGGACTGGCGTCGACGGCCAATTTTGTGGGTCTCGCTGGGTCAAATACGAGAGGGTAGTGTTGGAAGAGAGTGCGTCTTTGTCTTTTGAAAAGCCTGTTCTTGGTCTGCACCCCACTGCCAGGGCGTCGAGGACTTCATGAGTTCTCCGAGTGGTCGAGTCAGATTAGTCAGATCTGGTATCAACAGTCCGCAGAAGTTGACCATGCCCAGGAAGCTCTGCACCTCTGAGATCTTGCTTGGTGGCGGAGCTTCCTGGATGTCTCGTACCTTCTCCAGGTCAGGGGCAATGCCATCTCTTGAGAAGGTGTAGCCTAAAAAACTGATCTTCTTCTTGAGAAACTCACATTTCTCTCAGTGCAGAGTTAGACCTGCATCTTGGATGCGCTGGAGTACTCCTTGTAGGTGTGAGTGGTATTCTTTGAGCTACTTAGCATACACAAGGATATCGTCACTCATGTTGAGGACTCCTGGTGGCCTGCTGAGCACCCCTGATCGTATTTTGAAATACTTCTGCTGTGCTTGAGATGCCAAAGATCAGGCGTCGGTACTGTCGGACACCGACATGGGTTGAGAAAGTGGTGATGCACTGTGAATCCGGGTGGAGTGGCAGTTGGTGATACCCCGACTGGAGGTCTACCTTCGAGAACCACACAGCTCCATTCGACTCCCCGAGGATGTCATCGATGGTAGGAGTGAGGTGGCGTTCTCCCTTGATGGCAGCATTCGGGAGCCGCATGTCCACACAAATTCTGACCTGACCTGGTTGTTTTGGTTTATTTGCCACTACTATCGGGCATACCCTTTTGACTTTCTCAATGACCCCTTTGCTCTCCAACTTCTCCAATTCCTCTTCCACTTTGCACCTCATGTGGAAGGCGATGCGCCAGTGTCTCAGAGCTACCGGTTGAATGGATTGGTCGATGTGAAGCTTCATCTCCTTGGTTTTGAGGCATCCTATGCCCTGAAGACTTTGCGGAATTCGTCCGGGATTGTCGCGATTTCTTCTTCCTGAATAGCGAACGCAAAGTATTTTAGCTTCAGTGTCTCTGCCATAGCTCCGCTCAGGAACATTCCTTGACCTTCTTTGGCTACATAGACAGTGGTGTCTGACTTTTGTTCGTCGTGAGATATCATTGATGCGAAACGCCCGAGAAGGGG
Source organism: Calotriton arnoldi (assembly GCA_963921515.1). Taxonomy (NCBI): domain Eukaryota; kingdom Metazoa; phylum Chordata; class Amphibia; order Caudata; family Salamandridae; genus Calotriton; species Calotriton arnoldi. The sequence continues at coordinate 51,336 of CAWUFW010016636.1, read as the reverse complement.
GATTGGCATCTTTTGGCCATACGCAAACACACAAATCCGTGCATTCTTCAGTGGGGCTCGGGCTCATGTTGTGGTAGGTTTGTGTGGACATGAGCTAGATTGAGGCCCCAATGTTGATGGTGACCGTTATGCTCTGGTCGTCTACCCTAATTTCGCATTTGGGGTGTGCCGTGATTGGGAGATTGCTTCTCTATGGTGAGGACGTAATGAACTGGATAGTCGTCTGCTTCGTCATCGTCCATGTCACCCCAGTCTTTGTGCTCGCCTACTGCCTCCACAGCATTATTTGTGGGTTTGGATTACCTGCACACTTTTGCAAAGTGATTTACCTTCCCGCAGGCTGCGCATCGCATTCCCTTCGCTGGGCACTCCGTCATCCTGTGTTGGGGCCCTCCACAGTATCTGCACTGTTTCTTCTTGCCCGGAGAGCATCATGGTGGGGGAGGGTTCGGTCTGGCTCTCACCACCTGGGCCTGTTCCGTCTTTATGGGACGGTGAAGCGCAGCTTCCATGTGCGAGGCCCTCACCTTTGCAAGTTCTTTAGATCTCCCCATCGATAGGATGTCCTGTAGGGGTTTTCCGGACTCTTGGAGTATGTTTTCCCGCAGTTTTGCTGAGTAGCTCCCTTGGATGATTTGAGCCTTGATTTCTTCTTGTTCGTCCTAGAAGCCGCAGGTGCCCGCAAGTTCTTTCAGATGGCATTGAAAAGCATCTAGTGATTTGTCAGACTCTTGGTGAGCTTGCCTGAACATGAAGCGCTCATTTCCACACATTATCATTTGTGTTCTGTTAGTTTTATCAGTAAAATTGGATATCTGTGCATATTTAGTGGCCAGTTCCATGGAATATGGGCAGTCTGTAAATGACAGTGTGCTACTACATGATCCTTTTGTGATGTCATTGTGACAGTGTGATAGAAAACGCCCCGCCAGCTACGTGCAACACTTTACCACTCTCCTGCTGAATACATTTGTTACACTTTGTGTGACGCAAGGATTCACAATCTCTATGACTTCAGTGATGTAACACTAATGTCAGCACCCCTAATCTGAAAATTGTTCCAGCACCACTGGTGCAAAGGTGCTGAATTATGCCCCTAAATCCAGTATCGAAAAAAAACAATGCATGTATTCCCAAGCAAGAATCTGGGTGAACCATCCAGTATTTTAGTAAGTGTTTTTTTACTTCACATGGCCAATTCAACAGAGAACATGCTCAGCCATAAATAATCATGCACAATCATTCCACTTGTGTACGACATTTATACTTTAATTGAGAAATATGGATGTAGCCGAATTGCCAGAGCTGCCGACTTTGCATCTAGGGAACCAGGTTTGAGTCCCAGCATTGGCTCTGGGCAAATCGCTGATAATTCACAACATTTTGAAAGCATGTCTACTATTTAATAATATATTTACCCCGTCTCATGTCCATTAAAGCTAGGTGCGTTGTGAAAGTCTGAAGCCCTAAAAATTGGATCATGGTTCTAAAAACTTTAGAAAGCACTGCTTTACCTGTGAGTGGCCATACTTAGTGCTTGACTCACTCCAAGGCTGAACTTGAGTACATTTACTGTTTGGTCACATTGGGCTATAGTGACTCTTGTACTGTAGTTTGTGAATAGCAATGGCCTCACTCTTTTCTGGGTAGGGGCTTGTAGAAGCACTCGATTTTCAGGCCAATCACTCTTGTAACAGTAGGTTGCACTGAGATTGCGAGAGGATGACTTTGGGCCTTACCCTGGGTTTGCGGTATGGCATGGAAGTAAGTCTTTTTTTCCTGGGACGGCTGTGGACGTGGTTCTACAGTTGATATTGTATCATCATTCTATTTAGACACGCCCGCCTCGATGTATCATCATTTTATGTAAATATGGCTGCCCTTATTGTTAACGCCACCGTACTGGTAGCACATTGTTTTGCTTTATGAACACCGCCTCTGGTCTCACACCATTTTAAGATGGCCGCCAACTAGATTATATGGGACCTTAAAGTTCTATTTCAATTGTTTGGTGTTTTGGTTCTGTTCTAAGATTCTTTGAAGTGTTTGCTGCTCAGAAGTGGTGAATAAAAGTTTTAGGCATAATGCTAGCCTTCTTGTCTTTAATAAAATACCGCATTCAGGCACTATTATTCCACTGTTCTGTATTTGCGGTCTTCCCGGTGTTTTGCCGTTCTGTTATCATGCATGAGGAAACTGTATTGCTCTCTATATAGCGGTCAGGCACGGATCATGGTTTACGCTGCTTTTCAGAAACGTGTTACATGAGTACCTTTGCCCCACCACACAAAAATGGCCACTTCTTTTTTGCCCTTTTTTAGTGTTCAGCAATTCTCCACTGGTGAATCACATTTCAGACGATATTTAAACCGCTAACAGGTAGAAGCAGGCACTCCCGACTGGATTTACTTCTTGACATGCGACGTGTGAGTTACCATAATTCACGGGTTAGAATTAGGAATTTTTTTAGACAAGTCACACTGTAGCACATACTATTTTAAGTTCATTACTGTAGGAGTGGTGCCAAATCATGCATGTGTTATACATTTCTCCTGTGCACATTATGAAGTGCGGGATCGGGTTGTTTTTCCTTTACAAGATGGCGCCCTTTATAGGACAGATTTAAAACGGATAGCATGTACGGTCCATGCGATTCCATCAGTACGCAAATGCATGGGGCCTACTTCACATTGATGAATATTGTATGATCACATATTGCAGGTCCCGTGGGGCAAGTTACATGAGATTTCACTTTGTCACACATTATGATGGTCTTTCGATTGCACACGAGTGCATGGGACGAACTCTGTAGTTGGCGTCTTTATGAGCATCGTACAATCATGTTTTTAGATCCGGTGATGTGGGGTGTCTATATTGTATCGTGAGGTGCAATCTTCATGTATGTATATACTTATTGTGTTATAGGCCCTCACCTGGGACCACCTTTGTGGGATTTCGCTATTTAAGGACGATGCTGATGACTGGTAGAGTAGTCAGCACTGTAGGGTGTACTGCATGGTCTTAGTCTAGGTACAGCAGTGGTTTTAGTGTACTTAATTGCTTAAGGCTTGCCTGCATCTGCCTAGTGGTGGTGGCTGAGTGATGATTACTTGATATTGTGTCAAACAGATTGAATATGGCATTGTTTGTATCGAGTTATGTTGGAAGCGACCCATTGTCATATACATGTCCTCTGATGCTGTATCAGAATGTTGTTTGTTGCATCTAATGTGTTCTGTCTTGCAGCATACATTTGATGTGGATGCATAGATTTGATGTGTTGTCTTGAGTCCTCAGGTAGTGTACTCAGTGTTTGGCCTTCCGGTTGCGTTTAGTTCTTTTGGAGAGCTACACACTGTCATCAGTGAAGCCTTTAATACTGTGTTGAGAGGGTGGTGGTGGTGTGGCTGTTCTGCTAGTTGTGATGTAAGTGATGCAGGTTTGTCCAGAGCTCACTAAACCACCGGACTCAATCTGCACCAGCTTGAATCCTACAATGGGTTCAACATGTTTCTGAAAACTAACAAGTGACCACAGAGCTAAAACCTGTCCATGCAGGCCATCCATCCCCTTTGTCAGTTGGAGGAGAGTTTTCATTATCAACACTATAAGTGTAGCTTTAGGGGCACGTAGTGGCACCAGGCCTTCATCCATCACATTCCTTGCGGTGTGGGATTGAGTGTGACAGTGCCCCACTGTAATCTGCATGAATCAGCCCAGTATGATTGCCATTTTTGGCAGGGATGTCAATTCACCACAATGCCAGGGGAAGTGGAAGTGACATTGCAAGCCCTTTGACCACCAGTGAACACACAGGGTTATCCCTTGTCCCACCCTCATCTCAGCCTCATAGATCATGGAACACCTCATATATGCTGCTGAGGGCTAGCTGAAGCACAAGGGTCCACAATGACAAAGGCTTTGCACCATAGCAAAGCAACGCAGAGCAATGTACATTAAACTTTTCACGTAGCAAAAACGACTTTGTACCACTCAACATTGCATCAGGGGGCTGTTACAGTGGCAGAATAATACGAACACCCATAGGTTTTGACACAAAGCCCAATCTACTAAAATAACCAGGCCAAGCTTTGCATCAAAAAATAGTTCCTTCTTGAAGCAGTTGCAAGAAAGGAGAAATGTGTTAATTTCTCTGAAAAAAACCTAAGGATTGCATGTGTGCTGCACAGTAAACATTCAGTGCATGGGAATCTTCAGAGTTTGTCTGCATAGGAATTTGTACTGGAAGGGTGGGCTTCGAGTGGCAGTCTCATACTACACAGTAAACCCTCACCTCTGCACCATAGTGTAAGGCTGTTCATCATGTGAAGCACCAGAAGCAGGCCTCTCTTTGTTGATATTGCACGGCACTGCGTTTTCCTTCATTGTGCAATACATTACAGCAAACATGTATACAGCCACGCGTTGCCTGACAAATTAGTAAATCTGGGACAAGGAGTGTAAGCTACAGAAAGAAAGGATGCAGTGAATACCCTGTTAGCCCTAATTGAGCACCATAATTTAGGGCTTACAATAAAAGGTGAACAAGGACATTCATGCTATGATTTCATTATCCAGCATGACCTCACGAGGTAGGTCATGCCATAGCCTGGGCGAGTCAGGCCAGCTTGGCCGTCACTTGGCGCTTACCATTTAAATAGAAGAACATTCGCCCTATGATGTCATTATCCAGTATGACGTCACATCGGTAGGGCTGACTATAGCCTGGGCGAGTCAGGCAAGCTTGGCCGTCACCTGGGGCTTACCACTGAAGTAGAAGAACATTCGCCCTATGATGTCATTATCCAGTATGACGTCACAGCGGTAGGGCTGACCATATCCTGGGCGAGTTAGACCAGCTTGACCGTCACCTGGGGCTTACCATTTAAATAGAAGAACATTCGCGCAATGATGTCCTCATCCAGTATGATCTCACAGAGGTAGGTCCCATCATGGTAGTCTCGGACAGGCTTGATCAATAAAAGTGGATCATCCCCGGTGTGGATATCCTTAAAATAGAATATGTCCTGTGTCCTTGTCTAGAAAGAGAAGGGAATACAGAATGCCTTAGTGCAGGGCCTCTAAACAGCTGGGAGTGAAACAGCTGACGCCAGCCAGTAACAGAATGGAATTGGGACAATTACATGCATCAGAATCGCACGTCATTAGCAGGGCCCTCCCCCTATGCATGCATGCCCCCTCACTACAGTGCAAGAAATACACTACCTGTAGGACCACCATCTCCCATCCGTTCATGTTATATGCTCCTCAACTTAGTGACATTGGGCCTCACCTTAATGTCTATGAGCACTACCCACTCATGTCTATGAACCTTTTCCCTAAAGATTGCGAGCCCTCTCCTTCAATCCCACAAGCCCCTCCTCTTTCTGTTTATGAGCTCCTCCTCTTTCTGTTCATGACCCCCTACTCTTCCTGTTTATGAGCCCCTCCTCTACATGTTTATGAGCTCCTCCCCTTCATGTTTTTGAGCCTCTCCTCTTACTGTTTATCAGCCCCTCCTCTTCATGTTTATGAGCCCCTCCTCTTCCTGTTTATCAGCTCCTCCCCTTCATGTTTATGAGCCCCTCCTCTTCATGTTTATGAGCTCCTCCTCTTCATGTTTATGAGCCCCTCCTCTTCATGTTTATCAGCTCCTCCCCTTCATGTTTATGAGCCCCTCCTCTTCATGTTTATGAGCTCCTCCCCTTCATGTGTATCAGCTCCTCCCCTTCATGTTTATGAGCTCCTCCCCTTCATGTTTATGAGCCCCTCCTCTTCATGTTTATGAGCCCCTCCCCTTCATGTTTATCAGCTCCTCCCCTTCATGTTTATCAGCTCCTCCCCTTCATGTTTAGGAGCCCCTCCCCTTCATGTTTATCAGCTCCTCCCCTTCATGTTTATCAGCTCCTCCCCTTCATGTTTATCAGCTCCTCCCCTTCATGTTTATGAGCCCCTCCTCTTCATGTTTATCAGCTCCTCCCCTTCATGTTTATGAGCTCCTCCCCTTCATGTTTATTAGCCCCTCCCCTTCATGTTTATGAGCCCCTCCTCTTCATGTTTATGAGCCCCTCCCCTTCATGTTTATCAGCTCCTCCCCTTCATGTTTATGAGCCCCTCCCCTTCATGTTTAGGAGCTCCTCCCCTTCATGTTTATCAGCTCCTCCCCTTCATGTTTATGAGCCCCTCCTCTTCATGCTTATGAGCTCCTCCCCTTCATGTTTATCAGCTCCTCCCCTTCATGTTTAGGAGCTCCTCCCCTTCATGTTTATGAGCCCCTCCCCTTCATGTTTATGAGCCCCTCCTCTTCATGTTTATGAGCTCCTCCCCTTCATGTTTATCAGCTCCTCCCCTTCATGTTTATCAGCTCCTCCCCTTCATGTTTATGAGCCCCTCCTCTTCATGTTTATGAGCCCCTCCTCTTCATGTTTATGAGCCCCTCCCCTTCATGTTTATTAGCTCCTCCTCTTCATGTTTATGAGCTCCTCCCCTTCATGTTTATGAGCTCCTCCCCTTCTTGTTTATGAGCTCCTCCCCTTCATGTTTATCAGCTCCTCCTCTTCATGTTTATGAGCCCCTCCCCTTCATGTTTATCAGCTTCTCCTCTTCATGTTTTATCAGCCCCTCCTCTTCATGTTTATGAGCTCCTCCCCTTCATGTTTATGAGCCCCTCCCCTTCATGTTTATCAGCCCCTCCCCTTCATGTTTATCAGCCCCTACCCTTCATGTTTATGAGCCCCTCCCCTTCATGTTTATGAGCCCCTCCCCTTCATGTTTATGAGCCCCTCCCCTTCATGTTTATGAGCCCCTCCTCTTCATGTTTATCAGCTCCTCCCCTTCATGTTTATCAGCTCCTCCCCTTCATGTTTATCAGCTCCTCCCCTTCATGTTTATGAGCCCCTCCCCTTCATGTTTATGAGCCCCTCCTCTTCATGTTTATGAGCTCCTCCCCTTCATGTTTATGAGCTCCTCCCCTTCATGTTTATCAGCTCCTCCTCTTCATGTTTATGAGCCCCTCCCCTTCATGTTTATCAGCTTCTCCTCTTCATGTTTATCAGCCCCTCCTCTTCATGTTTATGAGCTCCTCCCCTTCATGTTTATGAGCCCCTCCCCTTCATGTTTATCAGCCCCTCCCCTTCATGTTTATCAGCCCCTCCCCTTCATGTTTATGAGCTCCTCCCCTTCATGTTTATGAGCCCCTCCCCTTCATGTTTATGAGCCCCTCCCCTTCATGTTTATGAGCCCCTCCCCTTCATGTTTATGAGCCCCTCCTCTTCCTGTTTATCAGCTCCTCCCCTTCATGTTTATGAGCCCCTCCTCTTCATGTTTATCAGCTCCTCCCCTTCATGTTTATGAGCCCCTCCTCTTCATGATTATGAGCTCCTCCCCTTCATGTTTTCAACTCTCTGCTCCAGGTTATCAGCTGATTGCCAGGATGTGGTTGTAAGGATGGCTTTCAGTTTGGCCAGCTGAATTGTATGCCAGGCTCTACTTGAGATTTGTTGTGCTACATCTCTGTGCAAAGAAGTTTTCTGAATCTTTAGCTGCAAATTAACTGCCCAGTGGTCAGACCAGGTAAGAGGAAGTGATGGTAATATATTAATAGATGGATGATTTGAAAAAATACCATCTAGCATATGTCCAGCCCTGTGCGTCGGACCTCTAGAAATTAAGGACAGTGCGAGCGCATTCATAGTGTCAATCAGCTTTGTGGAGTCCGAGTCAGTCTCATTTTCCAAATGGAGGTTAAAATCACCTAGCACAGAGAAGTTGGAATTGAGAATAGATAATTCGAGAATCGTGCTAAGCTTATCTACAAAGCCGCATCTAGGTCCCGGTGGACGGTAAATTAACAGGCCCTTAAAGGGCTGCATGTTAGGTGGTTGCACCGAGAATGCTAGAGCCTCAAAACCATGAGATGTTGACTGCTCAAAGGTAGCTTTAAAATTGTTTCGATAAAAAACAGAGTGCCTCCCCTTCATGTTTATGAGCCCCTCCCCTTCCTGTTCATGAGCCCCTCCCCTTCATGTTTAAGAGCTCCTTCCCCACAAATTTGTTTGCCCCTCCCCTTCATGTGTCAGAGCCCTTCTCATTACTGTCTATGAGTCCCTCCCCTTCATGTAATTAGCTCTTCAACTTGAGGTTTATGAGCTCCCTCCCCTTGTTTATGAGTCCCTCCCCTTCATGTAATTAGCTCTTCCGCTTGAGGTTTATGAGCCCCTCCCCTTGTTTATGAGCTCCTCCCCTTCATGTAATTAGCTCTTCCGCTTGAGGTTTATGAGCCCCTCCCCTTGTTTATGAGCTCCTCCCCTTCATGTAATGAGCTCTTCCGCTTGAGGTTTATGAGCCCCTCCCCTTGTTTATGAGCTCCTCCCCTTCATGTAATTAGCTCTTCCGCTTGAGGTTTATGAGCCCCTCCCCTTGTTTATGAGCTCCTCCCCTTCATGTAATGCGCTCTTCCGCTTGAGGTTTATGAGCCCCTCCCCCCTTTTTTATGAGCTCCTCCCCTTCATGTAATTAGCTCTTCCGCTTGAGGTTTATGAGCCCCTCCCCTTGTTTATGAGCTCCTCTCATTAATGTCTATGATTCCCTTCCGTTTATTTATATAAGCCTCTCCCCTTCATTCTTACAAGCACCTCCTTTTCATGTTTATGAGCCTCTCCCCTTCATGTCTATGAGACCCTCCCATCAGAGGGCGGAGCTGTGCCTACACAGCTCTCGCCTTTCCCATGTTCATGAACAAGCACCTCATCTAGTCCAGGTTCCTTCTCTCAATTATAGTAGTCAGAGTCCTGATTTGTAATATGGGATCAAATACAGAACACATCCCCAAATGCAAAGGAAAAAACTGGAGTGGCAGAGCTACAAACACAATTGATTTTGTTAGGAATGTTTATGCAACAGTAGTTCCACAACTTACATCCTATTTTTTTTTCCCCATGAGGTCACTAATTGGGCATTTGTTGTACTTGACAACCATACGAAGGCATTAAAATAGCTCCATTCGTTGCTCGAATCTGGAACCACTCCCCGTTCATGTCATACAGTTCTTCAATCTCACTGATTGGGGTGAGGTTGCGTATTTTTGCGTCTGTCTCTGGGTTTCCTTGGTTGTCCAGTTCCTTTCCTCCGAGTGACACTCAGCTCTGCCGGAAACTTTCAGTGAAGAGCCCTGGTTGTCTCCACTGGGTAGTCTCCTCGCGAAAACAGACACATCTCTTGGTCTGCTGGTCTCGCCTCTGGTGGTAGGTGTAGTGTCTGTCTGTTGGATCTCTGTCAGAGGTTCAAAGGGTATGCAGAACTTTTCAGGTGTCTGCCTTTGACCAATATTAAATAAACAGGCTGGGCTTCTGATATCCAGGCTTCTCTTCTCCTTTTACTAGCCTTCTAATTATTCTGATGGCTACCACCCTCCGTCCCCGATTGCTCAGAAATAACACAAGTCCAAGCCTCTTGTACGGGCTGACTGAGTAACAATCGCTGGGATGCAGCCAGTCTAGGAGTTTGTTATAGTATCTTTTAAGAACCAGAGGAGGAGCCATTCCACGTGCATCCTCTGCTGGTAATGAATTTGGACCCTCTGCTTCATGGTGGGAATGACTTGTCTGCGCCTACTATCTTTTGTAGTTTGCAAAACTGCCTTTACCAATGGGGACTGTATTTATTTGAAGTCATCCAAAATATTGACAGTTTTTTCCATTAAGGTTATTGCAGAGTTTGGTGCTGTCTTTCTCCCATGGCTTTGTGCTGTCTTCTACTGAGATGATTAGAAATGGCTTGTTACCTTCACATCTGACCATGCACGTGAGGCACTTGCTGTTTGTTGTCTACCAACTACTTGCAGGAAACAGACATTGCCTTAAATCCCGGCTTCATCTTTGCCACTCCTTGGCAACCAGTTCCCCCCATGACTGCCTATGGAATGACATCATTTCAGTCAGACTATAGATTTGCACAACTGTCTGCAGCTGGATTCAGTAAAACTGCCCTAATGGTTGTCGAAGAGGCCATAGATTCATGGATGCCACATTTTTATCCAGCTGCTATGAAGAGTTGTCTCAGATTGGTGCTCTTGATGCTGATACATCAAAGCAAAAGGAAGCAAGTTGGGCTCAATTTGGACATCAACCTATTCTTCAATGCCAAAGTCCTCTGAAAGGTATTGCCCTCCTCAGAGAAAAGAACCATTGTTTGGCCATTGTGATTCGAGTTAGAACTCTATAACAGTCTTAACCTCAGTGCCCTTGGAGGGAGGGGACTATACGGCATCCAATAAATAACACAACAATAATACCACATTTACTACATCAATCTACCACTATATTGTAAGGTAAGTATATAAGTACGGTTCTTCATTTCAACTGTAGTTACCACTAAAAAGAAGGATATGTGAAGTTAAAAATAGTGCATATATACGTATCTTACAATGTGGTGATAGATCGATGTAGTGGATGTGATTTTAATGAAGTTTGAAACTGTCAATCTCAATACATGGACAGACAGTTGTCTCCTTATAAACCATTTCAGAAGGTGTCAGCATATTCAGACTGCAGCTTCTCACTTCTCCTCAGGACCCTGCATTGCAGCACAAATCTCTCCAACTGTAAAACAGTTTACGGGGCTGTCCGTAGAGAGACGGGCAGAGTTCAGGCAACTATGCACCACTCAACAACCTCTAAATGTAGCTGGCCTCAACTTTCTTTTCTATCAGGTGCTGGTCCATGACAAGCATCAAGAAGAGGCATATTGATGGTGGCACCTTCTTTGTGACCACTGCCACTTTGTCTAACTCCCCTCTCACAGAAAACATATTGACTCACTTCAAGCCACTTTTAGGAAGCAGTTCAAAATATGTCCTATTTCCTTGGTTGCACCATTTGTATTTACGATCATAAGAAATTTTACAAAGTTGTTAGCACTAAGAGCTTTACAAACACATAACATAAGATGATGTTACCTAAAATTACATAATATAAAATAACATTACATAACATAACCATTTTCTGTCTACTCCACAGTAGAACATACTTACTTTCTTTGCAAATTTCCATGCATACACAAACTCCTCTCCTTCTTCAAATTCAATCTGGTAGTGGAGTAGACATCTGAAGTTCACTTTTTCATACTCGCCAAGGTGGTAATCACGAACTTAAAAAATAGAAAACAATGAAGAATTTAAAAGAAAACAAGAATGGCTGAAGTCTTTGGGCTTCAATGGTGAGGCAGGACAAAAGGTTCTATTAGTATGATGAAAAGATGGACCACTCTATTCAACCATACTATAATGAAACTGTGAAAAATGAAACGTTATCAATTGAGTTATGAGAATTTAAACTTTTTTAGTAGAATTGAGTTGTGAGGATTGAACAATTGTGAGTAGAATGAAATTGTTTTTAAATGAAGACATTATAAGTTTTCCATCAGAGTCCAAAGAGAGATATCTACGGTTTTGCTGCGTGACTGACATCCAAGTGTGATCCAGACGTATGCTCTTTCTTTTTAGACCAAGATATCGCTTCATTATTTTTAGGCTTGCTCCTGAGCATTCCCTGGTGGATATGAAATGTTTGACTATTTTTTATCAAAATACAATTGTGACTCAAAAAAGGACATCCTTAATAAGCAACAGAAAAGCATGAAGTAATCAAATGGCACATTTAAGGTGAACAAGACTAGGCAAAATCTATCCAAACATATGTCAAATTCTGTCTTACAATTACTCAAAGTCTGATTCACAAAACAGGTCTAAATTAAAATATGGATACTTTATAGCTGAATGTAGCCATAATTTACATGGAATTCATAGTCAAGCCTGGCATAGGCCATCTGAAAACCTGATATGTGCCTGCTGTAAACATTGAGCAATGCACAGATGAGTAAGTGTAAAGTGTAAAAGGACTTCCAGTCTGTGGCTTTAAACAAGTGTCTTTCTCTTTAATGTCTCCTCTTCCAACCATCACTCAGTCACCTGAAAACAATTTGCTACAGTTTTCTGCTCTTATTGCCGCACTTTCATCTGATTCACAGAGACTTACCCCTGCGTGCAAGTGTAGATGTACATCTTTCGGGAATATACAAACAGTCCAAGGAGTACGCATGGATACTCCAGGCATGATCATTTGATATTGCCAGCAGCATCCTCTTCGTGCTGTGCAGACCTCAACACAAGGGGAATAAGATCCTCCCTACAAAAGCACTTGTTTTTTTCTACCCAGTGTAAATATTTTCCCCATGGAAAAACTCCACCTCCATTCACGGCACATTTGGGGATGATCCTTTCCCTTTCTATCTTTGCAAGGGGAGTTACACCAGCCCTTGGCAAGAGTAAATCTCCATCCTTTTTCAGAGTGGAAAGGGAAAGAAGACGAGATTGAGAATGCCGACAAGCAGCCATGGGCTACAGTCGTTGGTGGGCATTCACAGATCTCCAAGCCAAGGATCACCACGCTTTGGAATACCCAATTTCCACCCCTTCAGGGCCATTTATGGTTAGCGAGAACGCCACAATTTGGATCCTCTGCTCTGGTTAGCGAGAACTCCACACTCCTGGAAGAGATCTTCACACATATAAATGGGCTTACGTCTACCAGGAGTACGATTGAGACTTCACGGAAGGTATAAGTAAGGCAAATTCAGATGTAAACATAAGTTAATTAACAATTTTATCTTTTAAAATAGGGCCTGGTGTATTTACGACTCACCACTATGTTACGATTGAGTGTGCCTTCACCACATTTACGCAATGGGCCAACTCACAAAGGGAATTGAAAATCAGCATTCAAATACGTATTATTTCTCACTGGTGCAAATTTACGATTTCCCCCATATGCAAACTCTACAGCTGGAACTTTTGTGCCAATCACAACTTTACAGGTGTATTACTGAGTCAGTCATGTCATTCTTTAAAAAGCTGCTATTTCCAAAATGCATAATGGAATATAATTGACAAATACACACTTTGGAAAGGAATCTCCACGCGCTAATGCACAATTTCTTTCTTTTTTGCTCTCGAAGGGAAAACATTTTCCTTCACTGAGAAACCCCTTCTCCTACGCTGCCAAAATCTCAACTATTATTAGGGATGATCCACACCTTGATCCCACCCTGAAAGAGTTACTCTTCCCCTTTATTTGACTAAAACTATTGATGCTTTTTTTGGGTAGGAGAGTTGTATAAGAGTTTGTAAATGTCCAAAAACGTAAGGGTTTGTGGGCATTCATACACTGACAAGGCAAACCATGCATTGTTATTCCCACTCCCCACCCCTTTTGTGGAGCTTACTACTGAGTAATTATACACACCCCTGGTGGAGAATTACACAGTGGTAAAACCATGAACACCTGACAGGTATCCTTTTGTGGACAGGTGTTAGCCATTAATGGAGCAGTTACAAACACAAACAATGGTTTACGGCTATAAGCGGCTTTGTGAATCAACCCAATATGTTGCAGGTGATCAAATATGTAAATCTAACATAACCTCAGATACAGCCATAGACAACAACTCCACAAACAGATAATAGAAAAATGTAGACTTTTCATGACGTCACCACCTCCTCAGACAAACAGTATGTGACCTTAGGATGTACCTGCCTTCTACAACTAGTACTCCATTGCCCTGGACAAACATATGCGGCTAAAGACCACTAATAGGACTAACAGGACCACATGGCAAGATTACACAGCTCCACATGCATAAGTGATGCTGACTGCTCATTAATGGAACTCTGCCAGATTCTAGCAGAATCTGACGCAAAGACCGAAGGACTGCAAGCCCTCTGTGACAACATCTCCATGGAACTAAGAACAGAAAACTACCTCAAGGACAAAACAGCTAACACTCCTCCTACACATCTCAAAACCCCTGAAAAGACAGGATACCACTCATCGCTCACCACCTTTCACGCCGTCTCTGAAAAAGGATTCTATGACATTATCAATGCAGGACGACTATCAGAATTATCTGCAGACCCAGCACCCCAAATAATGCTGAAAGCTATCCTTCACACAATCTGTGCAGGAGAAGTAGCTAGAAACATACAACCACTGACTTGGGTCTAGCATCTTTCCAACTTGAGCTATAAACCTCTTTCTGAAGAACATTCCTCATGAATAACAATCTTGACACATCCAATCTAGTAAAATATAGGTCAATATCAAATGGCTCCTTCAGAGGTAAACTGCTCAAAGGAGCAGTTTTAACTCAACTCTCCAATTTTACAGAGGAAAATAAAAATGCTGTATCAATAATTTTGGAACAGACAAGCCAAAGCCACAGAGTCAGCTCCCGTATCCATATGGGACAAGAGAGATCTCAGAGTGGACAAGAATGGAGTGGCTGTTTACTGCTTCTAGACCTATCGGCAGCATCTGACACTGTTCACCACCAGACGCTACTACACAGAGTCCATTATCTCTCATTATGTGAAAATGCTCTAAAATGGACTACGAATAGGATTTATACCAGCCCTACACTCACCGTTGCGGCATCCCTTAGGGTGTCAATCTTCTGCCCTCTTCTATTCAACAGCTACATACCCAGGCTTGATTGGATCTTTCATCCATGCATGTTAAAATTATGCAGATAAAACGTAAGTCATCCTAAAAATGGATGTCCCAAATTACCTTCAAAGTCAAGACTTGACGACTGCCTCCATGTTTTAGATGCATGGGTGATGATTAACCAACTAAGGCTCCACACTACAAAGAAAGAGATCATGCCCACAACCACAGTGGCCCAAGTGCCAGCCTATAGCCGTATGGTCGAAGAACTTAATGCCCCACCATCTAAATCTAAAAAAGTCAGAAAACTAGTATTAACCTTGGACTTAAATCTATCCCTGAAACCATATGCTAAAGGAGTCACAAGGAGCACCTTCTACACAATAAAACACTGTGATTCCCCTTCCCATATCTTGGATACCAACAAAAACTAGAAACTATCCCCAGTCACATGATCTTAAAGCTTGACTATGCCACCCCCAGTTTCTTTATACCTAAAATCAGGAGCAGTTCCTGCTTTAGGGCGCTGGGACTGCCCCCCACCCCCCAAGAAATGCCCACATCTTTCCCACAAAAAATATTGAGTACATCGAATTATTTAGAGAGTGAGTCTTAGAACTAAATCGACGTATTTAAGTCTGGGTCGCCATGCCTCGCTCTGAACAAGGAGCCGGGAGCCAGGCAGTAGATTAACTCTCTGCAATGTGATGCAAGACACAGGGCTCACCTTTCTAAAGCCCTTCAGTACCATGGGAGTTTATGGTGGTATCCATTGTAGGCCAGTGATGCTGCCGACGTCACGGCTTCTGCAGACCCTGTATGGGCCAAGACGTCCATCATTCACAGGCATGGGTCCCACCCTCTCCCATTCGTCACAGGATAGGACTGGATGTGAGCGCGGTGAGATTCAGCGCCTTGTCCTCGGTAATAGGAAGTGTTCTAAACTTGTATTTGGCAGATTGTGCAAAAAACGCATGGTCACGCTTACCTCCCCCACTGTGACACCACAGGCCGTGACTGTAGGTCTCTGGCCCTTTAAAAATGGTGCTGCTATATTTGTTCCCCAGCAATGTTGATCCATAAGAACGCTTGGTAAACGGTCATGCAGCACCTGGATATCCTCACGGGTGACAAGCAGCGCTCTACAAATCCACCTTACATTACAACAGTTGCAGAGCAAACAATAACACCTTGCCAGTTCAGTGGCGAACACAGAGTGAGCCATTAGTGCTTTTATTGGCACGAGTTGCATAGCGCCAAAAATGCCAGTAAGTACAGCTCATAGCGCTAAGTGGAAAAGGTGGAACATGCTTGTAATTTGTTTGGAATAGTATGTGTTAAGCGTGCAAATACCTGTCGTGCAGGGCTTTTGCTCCCTTGTCCCTCAGCTTTTGAGGGAGTAAGTGCAAAAATAGAAATATGTGCTTATAGCTTCCTGATTTGTGGAGTAGCGGAAATATCACGAAACATTAAAACACACATTACAATGGATCCCCTATATTCATGTCCTTAACTTTAATGCCAAAAACACTGATTGATTTCCAAACATTGAATGTTAAAAACATTAAGGTAATACATGTCAGCGATTCAGTTCGTGTTTCTATTTCACATGTTTTACTTAATCTTGCATTCCATAAGAGAGAGTGTTAGCTATTTCCATTGTGTTGTGTTTTTTTCGTGCAACTTATTACTCATGTATAGTTCATACTTTGAACTGAATCGTGCCAGGTGTTCATGATGGGCCTCGAATGAGAGCTGGGTGCTGAGGCTGAAGATAGTGCAAGTTTAAGTCCATCCAGGAGAGAGTGAAAAGAGGGTGCTGAAGAGAAAAGAGATGAAGTTTAAGATATGCAGATGGACAAGATGTGGAGAGAATAGGGCAAATGTGTCTAACATAAAGTGCACATAGCTGAAGGCGAATACTCCTTCCACAGGACTCAATAATAATCAATTCACAGTCTAAACAGACTGATAACGAGCATTTACAAAAAAGTTCTCGAACTCCCGAAGACGGCCTCTCCAGCACAGATGCGCCTGGAGTTTGGGCTAAAAAACGAAACACTGGGTAGACTCTACTCATATATAAAAGTATGGTACCAAATAAAGCAAAATGTAGAGGTCAACAGTCTTAATGACTCCCTATGGCAGGAAATGGAGCAGGACAAACACTCGCCAGCCCACAAGTTCCTGGAACATGCATTAAGGATTACCTGCACAAACGAGTTGTGGAATAAGCAAATGCCCTACCAAACATTCAAATTAACATTAAATAAGGCTGCAAAGTTCCATTCGCTGCTGGTTGATAAAGACATTTTTTCGACAAGATCTCATTCGTGGACAGTGATTAACTCGTATAAAACACTGAAACAAGCGGCCTACTTGGACTCCACTTTCTCGATCTATGTGAAAAGAAAATTAATTACATTAAGGTTTGGGCATTTCCCTACTCTTGCAGAAGCTCCTCATTGGGTACAAAGGGAACATGAAAATTGCCGGCACTGTGGCTACAAAAAGGAAGATCTGATTCATCTTGTATGCCACTGTAAGATACTGCAACCAGCACGAACTACAATCTTATGGCGAGCATTTCTGGATAGAGGCATAAAGTCTTGCAGAATAGCTATTATAAGAGGTCTAGATTCCACCGACCCCCAAATGAACTGTAAATTGGTTAAATTTTTATGTTTCCATGAACGAGAACTGAAAGCCAAATCCGAGTAATGGATAAATTATGAAGTATATTTTAATAACTATATAAATTTTACGATGTTTTTTTTTAAGAGATACGTAACTTTTATGCAATTTGCTCTTCTTTCATTTTTAAACAGTGTTTTGTAATTTTGTTATGGTTTTAACTAACTGAACAATAAATAATCAATCAATCAAATAATTCACAGTCTGTCAATTTCAGAATTGAAACATTTTCAATATCAATTATTTACAACAAAATCATTGTTGTTACTCATTACACTTATCTTAAACAGCTAACAACCATTGACAAAGCCAATAGTCCTGGCAGGTTTTAGGTGTATGTCTGGATGCAATAACAGAAAGCTCAGAGAGAAACCAAAATACTGGTAGGGTGGCACACACTATGGGAATCACAGAGATTTAATTTACATGTTTAAGCCACACTCCTTTGAGATACCCCCTACTTTTTTCATCCCACTTAAAGCCCCGTCTGCACATATTTCTATATGACTGATTGCAGCTGTGGGTGTTTCCCCTTGCCTGGTTACAGCATTTTCTTCCAAAGTTGATGCCGCACGCAGTGCAAGGCACTGGGCAAGCACACACTTTAACAGGTCTGAAGTTGTCGCACTGTACAATTTGCACACTGAAGTATCTGTTGAACATATTAATGCAATAAAATATGAGGCAGTTTTTATTGTGATTACATATTTCAAGACTACACTTCACAATTACTATATGAACCTTCTTCCTTTCTGACTAAAGTCTTAATTAAAAGTTGCCGATCCTTCACATTTTTCTTGGAGGGAGGAACCCCCTAACCCCACCTCCCCCCGCCCCCAGAGCTCCACATTTTCTCGCTACATAAGAATCATACCCAACTTTTACGCCGCACCACTTTCGAATGTCACGTGCCACCACTGTCCAAAATTCAATAGCTCCAAAATGCTGTATCAAGACTCCGCCTTCACCCCAGATCACCTTATGCCAGTCATGAAACATTCCACTGGCTACGTGTAGCTAAACACTCCATGTTCAAAGCACTTTGTATTATCTACAGCGCACCCCAACGAAAAGGACAACTATACCTACAAATTATATTTAAGGAATACAAACAAAACAGGACACTGCGCTCCAGGTTAGCATCACAGATGCTCATACCACTTTACAATAAGAAATCCTTAGGAGGGAGGACTTGCTTTCTCAGTTAACAAGTTATGGAACTCATTGCCAGCCAAGATTTGAAGCATCCAGGAGCTTTTAAAGTTTATAAGAGAGGTTAAAGCATGGTAGTTCACATGATAATTACATCAATCGCTGACCCTCGGATACAATTCAGAAGAATAACCTCTCCTACCATTATAAGTACAGGGGAAACAGTCGGAACACCGCTGTCTAAACCACGAGTGTTCTGACTCTGCAAGCCCTAACACACATACCTTAACCACGCAAATGCCTTAACCATGCGTGTGCGTGGTTAAGGCATATGCGCGGTCTAGCTGAGGAATGGATGGACGGAAGCAGGGAGAGGTGAGGTGGCTGGGGGTGGGTCGGGGTACTTTTGTGGGCTGCGTTGGGGTTGTTTTGTGTGCTGGGGGTGGGTCGGGAATGTTTTGTTGACTGGGGGTGGGAGGGTGGGTCGGGGTTGTTTTGTGGGCTGGGGGTGGGTCAGGATGTTTTGTGGGCTGGGGGTGGGTCGGGATGTTTTGTGAGCTGGGGTGGGTCGGGAATCTTTTGTGAGCTGCGGGCTGCATTGGACGGAAGCAGGAAGCAGGGAGAGATCCGCGCTGAGGTTAGTGGGGCTAGTGGGGGTGGGGTGAGTCGGGAATGTTTTGTGGGTGGGGGTGGGTCAGGGATGTTTTGTGGGTTGGGGTAGTTGTGGGCTGGGGGTTGTGGTAGTTTTCTGGGCTGGCGGCGGGTCGGGGGTAGTTTTTTGTGGGCTGGGGTTGGGTCGGGGGTAGTTTTGTGGGCTGGGGGTTGGGTCGGGGGTAGTTTTCTGGGCTGGGGGGTGGGTCGGGGGTAGTTTTCTGGGCTGGAGGTTCGGGGGCTAGTCTTCAGGGCTGGGGGTTGGAGGTAGTTTTCAGGGCTGGGGGTTTGGGGCTAGTTTTCAGGGCTGGGGGTGGGGCTAGTTATCGGGGCTGGGGGGTGGGTCACGTTTTCAGGGCTGGGGGGTCAGGGGTAGTTTTCAGGGTTGGGGGGGTCGGAGTAGTTTTTAGGGCTGGGGGAGTGTTGGGGTAGTTTTTTTAATTAGGGGTTAGTGTATTAGGCCTCAGGGTAGGGGAGGGGAATGGGTAGTCGGGTTATTTTTTAGGGCTTAGGGGAGGGCAGGGCAGTTTTTAGGTCAGGGCTGGGCAGGGTCAGGTTAAGGGACAGGGTTAAGGGACATGGTTTTATGTATCAGGGCAGGGGAGGGCACAGCGTGGGGGTTGGGAGGGGGTAGGGGTATTTGAACCTCATGGAAGGAGAAGGGGCAGGGGCGGAGTTTTACCTTAGGGTGGTGGGGAGGGGGGTGGCGACCTTAGCCACGCTTGCCCCTTTACCATACATGTCTTTACCATGAAAATTTGTGGTAAAGGCATGCATGTTAAAGGAATGCGTGGTTAAGATGCAGTCGTTATTCAGACCGTGTTGTTTAGGCATGCAGGGTTGGGGAATTCGTGGTTGCATCATACAACCTAAGTACAGTCCAGAGCCATCGAACAGTTGAGACCAGCACAACACACCAAGAAGACAGGAACCTGACCCAAACTAGGGAGCTCCACTCAACATAACCTCGCTACGTCCTCAACGTACAGATGGGAAATTATAACTGTGCTATCCCAATCATAAGACATGCCTCTCCAATCATAATAAGGATTAGCCATTGTTGCTCAGCACCTGAAGATCCACATCCTGCCTAATGACATAAAGGGATCTAAACAAAGCCCCTCCCCTCATACTTTACAGACATAGTAAACAATATCTACCTTCTACCCCAAACCAAGAAGGAGGACAGTAACGGTAGTCTGTATGACAGTCCTCCCATTCTCAATTTGATATAATCCATTTCACCATATAATATCCTATACAAATTTACTACCTGGTCCTTCATCATCAATGGGACAGCTGTATAATATATGAAAGGACCTGTAGAACCTTGCTGGCAACTTGATGGTACCGATACAAGCTATAGTAGCCCGATTAACTAACCACTTAATACGAAGCAGACAGGCCTGCCATGACCAAAGACATCTGCCACAAACTGCTGGCCACCAGAGGCCTCAAACATGGTCTACCTTGTAGGTACCAAATAGCCACATACTCTCAGCTCTGATATACTGTAGTAACTAGACGTGGGTGAAATTTAATTTCCGCCTGCATTATTTTGCTTAAATTCCAGCATTTTGCATTCTTATTGCATTGCAAAATGCCTGAGATTACGCCATTAAGCCATTTCGTGTAAGTGAGATTTAATTTGCAGGAGCACGGGAACAAAGTGAATGAAGTGAACTTGAGCAACTGTTTTTCACATCAAGTGTGATTTAGTGCTATTTTATTTAGTGCAAATTGTGTCCTTCTGTCAAAAATGGACACAAGGACACAGCTTGCACTAAAACATAGAGCAAAATGCCAGATTGGCATTTTGCATAAGAATGCATAATTTCTCATAATTATTTCAATCAATCACTCTGTATTTGTAATGCGCAGATTATCACCCGCCGGGTTATTCAGGCGCTAAGGAGTGGGGAGCGTTCGTCAAAGAGCCAGTGAGTGACGGGGAGGTTCGGAGGGGGAACGAGAGGTTGTTCCAGGACTTGGAGGCGAGGTAAGAGAAGGACAAGGAGCGACCTCCGCTAGGGCACCGCCGGATACGGGGGATGTGTGTGAGGGCAAGGGAGGAGGATAGGAGTTGTCTAGTTGGCTAGTGGAGAGCTGGGCGGTCGTTGATGTAAGAAGGTCCGGTGTTGTGGAGGGCCTTGTAGGTATGGGTCAGCAGCTTGAAATGGCATCTCTTCTGGATGGGGAGCCAGTGGAGATTTCTAAGGTGGGGGTGATGCTGGTCTGTTTGGGGAGTTTGAGCATGAGTCTGGCTGACGTGTTCTGTATAGTCTGTAGTCGTTTGAGGAGATGGGAGGTTGTTCTGGCATAGAGATTGTTTCCGTTGTCCAGTTGGCTGGTGACGAGGTCTTGAGTCGCTGTTTTCCTGGCGTTAACAAGGATTCATCTGAAAATTTTACGAAGTATGCAGAGGGTGTAGAAGCAGGAGGAGGCTACTGCGATGACCTGCTACTTTATGGAGAGATCGCTGTCCAGCATGATGCCAAGGTTGCGGGTGTAGCTGGTAAAGGTAGGTGAGGGTCCGAGGGCAGTGGACCACCAAGTGATGTCCCATGGGGAGGTGTTTTTCCCAAAGATAAGCATCTCCATCTTGTCGGCGTTCAGCTGTGAGGAAGTTGGTTCTCATCCAGTCAGCGACGTTGGTCATGGCGTTCTGGAAGTTGACTCTGGTGGTGGCGGCGGTGTCTTCCGTGAAAGAGAGGATTAGTTGGGTGTCATTAGCGTATGAGATAATGTTGAGTCCATAGGTGCGGGCGATGAAGGCCAGTGGAGTCATGTAGGCATTGAAAAGGGTGGGGCTGAGGGAGGATCATTGGGGGGACTCTGCAGATGATGCTCTTAGGTTTGGAGGTGAAAGGCGGTAGGCAAATGTTCAGTGTGCATCCTGTGAGGAAGGAGGTGATCCACTTGAGGGCGTTTCCTCTGATGCCGATGTAGTGGACTCTGGTGATGAGAGTGTGGTGGGATACTGTGCCGAAGGCTGCTGAGAGGTTGAGGAGGATCAGGGTTGCAGTTACGCCATGGTCAAGAATGGATCGGGTGTCGTCGGTTGCGGCTATTAAGGCAGTCTCGGTGCAATGAATGGGGTGGAAGCCAGACTGGGTGGCATCGAGAAGGTTGTGTTCTTCCAGTTGGTCTGTGAGCTGGTGGTTGATGGCTTTCACCAGGACTTTGGCTGGAAAGGGAAGCAGTGAGATGGGGTGGTAATTCTTGAGCTTGTTGGGTTTGGCAGGGGGTTTCTTCAGGAGGGGTGTCACCTCCATGTGTTTCCAGGATCAGGGTTGGAGAACTCTGTGACGATGCTGAAGAGTTATTTTGTGTGATTGGCACTGGCTTCTTTGCAGGTGGTTAGGGCGTCCTTTTTGGCTTCCCTAAGGTGGTGGTGGTATTTGCTGAGGGCAGATTTGAAGGTGGTGAGGTCTGAGGGGTTCCTGTTGGAGTGTCACCATCTCTCCAGTCACTTACACTCACGTATGGTGGTGCAGAGTTCAGTGGTGAACCAACTGGTGTGCTTGGAGGGTTTCCTGGTGCTGGTTTTTTCATGGGTGCAATGGTGACGGTGCAGCTGAAGATCCAGTCGAGATGTTTTGGAGGGCTAGCTCCAGGTTGCTGGTGGTGAGGGGTCTAGTGGTGTTGAGGGTGATAGTCCGTTGGGTCTCAGTGACTTTGCTCCATTTGCAGGGGGCGTGTTTGGTGGGCATGGGGGTGGCTCATGGTTAGACAGTGATGGAGAAATGGATGATGCTGTGGTCTGTCCAGGTGAGTTCGGAGGCGTGGCTGAATTTGATTCTGTCACTGGCCATGAAGATTGGGTCGAAGGTGTGTCCTGCACAGTGTGTGGGGATGGGGACCAGTTGCATGAGTCCGATGTTGCTCATGCTTTTCAGGAGGTTGGCGGAGTTGGTGCCTTTCGGGTTGTTGAGGTGGAAGTTGAGGTCGTTGAGGAAGATGTAGTGCTTGGAGTCAATTGCTAGGGGGCCGATGAGTTTGGAGATGACATTGCAGAAGCCGGGTGGTGGCCCAGGGGTCTGTAGGCGAGGGTTCCTCTGATTTGGGTCGATTCGCATTTGGAAGTTTAGGTGTTCCGTGAAAGATGCGAAGTTGTCCTCAGTGGTGCATTGGAGGGTCTATGGATGATGGCGATGCCGCCTCCGTGTTTGCTGGCCCGGTCTCTGCGTATCATCGTGTATACGTGGGCGTTGAGGTTGCGATGTTGGGTGCGGAGGATGGTGTGAGCCAAGTCTTGGTGATGAACATCACGTAGGGGCTGATGGTGTCCCAGATTTTGGTGGCGTGCTTGCAGAGGGAACGGGCATTGAGCAGCATGCACTGGAGCTGTTCCGAAGGTTTGGAGGTGTGGCAGGGGTTTCTGTGTTACAGGTGAACTGGGGTCCAGGGCTAGGAGCTCGGAGGTGGTGTAGCGGTGGATGCCTGGAGAGCCAGGGTTCCTACAGCTGGGTGCAGTCCAGGCGCGGATGGGCGCGGACGGGTTTTCCTTTGGCACGCCTTCTGAGTGCCAGGGGCGCGATCGCTGCACAGTGGCCTCCATAAGTAGTCCTGTGAGGAAGGAGGGGCTGTCTAGGAGGCAGGAGGACAGGAAACTAGCAGGGTGCAGGGGTGGGAAAACAACAACAGTGGCAGAAATCTATAAAACAGCACTTTACTTAATTTCCAGAAAGGAAATTATGTGGCATTTGCCCATGTTAATAATAACAACAAGGATGACGATAGCACAGTGCATCTTGGCATATCTCTTCCACGATACCTCATAATGGCAAACAAATGAAGGAGGACTGTAGCGCAGTCTATTCCTGCAGATCTTTTATTCCCCCCTCACTATGTATCCACACCTGTCACCTCTCCCGCATCCCTAAGGTGGTTGGCCTCCTGCCAAAGCCAGCCTAGGAAATTGGACTGAGGACGTAAAAGAAAAAGTACCAACACAGTAAGTGGACCTGCCAAGCTAATCAGATCTCGAAGTATAATACAAATTATAAAAATGTGTCAATCTTTCACACTGCGTTTTCCAACAGACCACTAAGTGCTACGTAACACAGCACGATATGCACCTCGATGGCCATCATACATGACATGGAAGCTATTGCTACAGAAGCTCAAATGAAAGCAACACACTTCCAACCTCACACAACACTATATAGTTTGCTACCTATCTGGATAAGACTTCAGCACCCCACCTAGGGTAGTAAGCATGCTATAATATAAGGCAGTGCAATACAAGTGACATACCGCTAGAAATGCAAACTGGTATAACTAAAGTTGAAATCTGTGAGTGCAAAGTCCATATATAAAATATATATGTAATAGTCTATTGCATTACTGTACACGGATTTCATAGTTTGTGAATCAGGAGGAGGACTTTTACTTTCCCAGGCATAAGTCATCTTTACTCCTGGAAAAGCCTTTGTGAATCTGCCCCTGAGGTTGCTTCTCTTGGTTTCTTGGCCCTATATTGTTCTTGTCAGTGTAATAAGCAACAGAACGTACTTGGACAGTCGATAGGCACGTCGCAGTCAGAAGGAAGACAGGTGTCGCATCTCAGGTATCGGGCCGATTTCTGATAGCCTGTGGGAAGAAGCAGTTCAATCCATCATTAGACATAGAGAATGGCCCATAGGCTTTCATCTAATGTTCACAAATGTGTTAGGAGGATAGGAGTGGAGATTAATAGCTTGACCCCATTCCACATATATCTCCATATATTGGTCTGAGGGGTACAACTGGGTGAACAGTTGCTGGCGCTCAAGCTTTGCCACCTTCTGTGAAGACCACAAAGAGCAAAAGGAGTATGTCATGTAAAGATCTATCAGAAGAGCAAGCATGGGCTAGTAATGAATGGATGTGTTTTGTGAAGGTGCCCCAGATGGAGGGTGGAAAGAGAAAGGATATTTGTACTTTAAAGGGCATGACACAGATGAAGGACTACTTGTTGTTCTCAACAGTGAATCAGAAGCCTTGGCTGTGGTGCATAACCCGTGTAGCCTATTTAAGGGGTATACTTAGGTATACACTCTAAATAGCGCATATGGGGCAGTTGCTAATATTGTGCAAATCTCCTCCATCCCACCAACTCTAAATAACCACTCTAAGGACATGATTTAGAATATTTTTGATGGCTTACTCCTTCACAGACGTTATGGATATCCCGTCTGCCTTACTATAAGTGTATTATATTCTATGGTACTTGTAATATGGCCGACAAGATATCCGTCACAATAGTGATTGAGTAACCCACCCTCGAAACTCTAAATCAGGCTCAAAGTCAGCTATCTCCAGTTTTTACTTCCCTTCTCACCCTCATGTAGGCCTGTGTCCTCAGTGTCTCCTGTTGTGTCTCTTGTGGCCTTATGGTTTCCACCACCCAAGCCTAATGCGGGATCCACATCAAATTAGAGGCTAGCAACATTAGCAATGGTATCAGGACCTCGCCTTATTTGTCCATTGTCTTTCAGTGGCCACTCCCTTTTTGTCTCTTACAGAATATTTCTGCACTGTAGATACTCTTTGCTTTCCTGAATCAATAATATTTAATTGCCTTATAACACCATCATTAGAAAATTAACAAATCAAGTCAAATATGTTATTTCTAGGTAACACTGTGTAAAGAATTGCACATACTGAAGTATTGACAAATAAAACATTAACATATTCTGTTTATATTCTAAAAATATGTAGATTTTTCATTTTATATTTGCCATTTAGCAGTTGACAACCAACCCGCGATTTCCTCATCAATTTTGAATTCTGTACCGATATATATTTACCATTAAATGTGCTAAAGATCCTTTACATTTTGTCACACACACAGTCAAATGACTTACCCACAGACTTCTCAGCTTTCCGTGATAGTTATAAGGTTTTGTGCCATTTTCTAATACATTATTTTGTAGTTACACAGAGCAGAACTTGTCTTAGTAGCTTTTACTGATAATTGTATAACATCTAGCATGTACTTTAGAGAGGAGTAGACATAAGTCATCAGATGGTAAAAGACAATTTATAAAGCAATATCGCAAACATTCAGCAAACCTTTACAACTAACATTAGACACCACCAACTTTGAATTTTTTCAGCCTTCACAATTCTTATGAAGTTGGTAAAGTTAAGAATAAAAGTGATTGAAAGGTAGATGAAAAACCAACAAAGCCTGTCTTTCTGAAAGAGATCTCCTTCAATCAAGGTGTTGCATTTTGCCTCAATCAAACAATCAAGTGACTTGTAAAGCGCGACTACTCACCTGTAAGGGTCTCAAGGCACCTCGGGGGGCTGATTAATGGGGGGGGGCTACTGATTCACCAAAGGCACTGTGGTTCAGTCAAAGAGCCAGGACTTGAGGTCCTTCCTGAATTGAGGCAGTGACGGTGATAGCCTGAGGTGGAGAGGCAGGGGTTTCCAGGTCTTTGCTGCGAGGTAGGAGAAGGATCTTCCTCCAGCCGTGGTCTTGTGGATACGTGGGACAGTGGGCAAGGCCAGATGGGCAGAGCGCAGGTCTCTGGTGGGTGTGTGGAATGAGAGACGGTGGTTGAGGTACGCATGTCCCGTGCCAGATAGGGTTTTGTAGGCGGTGTGAGGAGCTTGAAGGTGATTCTTCTGTTGACTGAGAGCCAGTGGGGGACTTTCAGGTGGTGGGTGATGTGGCTGTGGTGGGGATATTGAGGATGAGTCTAGCGGAGGCTTTCTGAATGCTCTGCAGTAGCTTTTGTTTATGTTCTAAGACATTTCACCTGCAGCTATAGATTTTTGGACACATCCTTGTAATCCTTCAGCTGCAGGACGAAATGTTTGCATGCTGGTAGATACTTGCCTAAATTATCTTAAACAAGAACCCCTTCTTTTGCATGAAAGGAAAGAGAATATTCCAGTTTTGCATTCTGAATACATTTGAAAACTATTAATTTACTTTGTTTCAATCCTAAACACATTCATGTCGAACAAGACTTCAAGAAGGTTTTCAAGCCCTGATGTTATTCAGACTAGACTTCAGCAACTCAGTTCTATCTGGTAATCCACCAACTCACTTACCTGTTCTCAAAGCCACACTGCATGCAGCAGATGATCTGATCACATTACCCAGATCCTGCACCCTTTGAGGTGGCTAGTTCTTAAGAGCAGACCTGTCTATACACGTTCTTGCCCAGTGTTTTAGCTAATCTGCTTTGCACCACTTAGCCAAGAAACTGCAGATATTGGTGATCCCTTCCAAGTCCACAGCTTAGACTCTCTACTACTTAAAATCTTGATTTTCAATTTTTAAAAACCTACCTCAAACCAATCTTATTCTGGCTGTAATCCCAAAGGCCTGAACTCTATTTTGCTTGCCATCTATGCTATTACCACTCTATCTGGTTTCAAAACAGAATATCTAATTTGTTACTTCTATTATTTCGCTTTCTTGCACGTGAATTACACTGGGCAATCCTGTAGAGTGTTTTTTTCCTACCACTCTATTTGAATACCATACTGCATTAGTCAAATGCATGAGTTGATCACTATATCGATTCAACTCACACTCTTATTCTTTTCTTAAATTGATGACTTTTGCAATGGTTGTGGTTTGAATTTTATGTTCCCCACAATACTGATTATTTGTTAAACGAGCCAAATATGTGACACTACACCACTGTACAAGAAGCATACTTGCTTTATTGAAAAGCAGAACAAACCTACATTAAAATCCAATGTGTTCCACCATAGGGATCTAAATCATGGATAAACATGTTTTTTCTATTTTTACTATTTATATACATCTTCTCAGTCCCTTATCCATGTTCTTTCTGTTTTCATCCAAATGGATTGCAAGAGTTGGACTTTTATGGAAGTAACTATTTTGCAATTCTTGGTCCAAATTAATAAATTCCATATTTTGTCTTTTTGTTTTAAACTAAATGAAGCAACATTATTTATTTGATTTAAACTCCTATTTGGCAAACTTAAAACACTGCAGCTTAATCCTACATATTAGACCTCTTCTTACCAACATCTTCATTTCATTATATCTGTATAAGTTGAACTAACCCTCGATCATGTATACCAGAGCAAAATCGATTAAAGATTTAGAGGAACAAAATCCCTTTTGTTTTTTAAAAATGCAGAAATGGACTGACTTTGTACACAATGGAATATTTTTTTTTGTTTGCTGTTTGTACTAAATGTAAGGTCGCAAACATTGGAAAAGTAAAAACGACATTAATATATATGGAATGACGTTCATTCGATTAGAAAGAGAATACTGTGTGATAGTATGGTAAATGCATTTATATGTCCTTGCCAGAAATATTA
The DNA here is from genome assembly GCA_963921515.1 of Calotriton arnoldi. NCBI lineage: Eukaryota > Metazoa > Chordata > Amphibia > Caudata > Salamandridae > Calotriton > Calotriton arnoldi. Next base: position 23,032 of record CAWUFW010016636.1, on the reverse strand, counting down.
CACTGGGAGCACAAACTTATTTAAAAAAATATATATATATGGCACATACACATGCAATTAAAAACAAAGGGTCTTATTTATAAGCCCCTTGCACCACCGTTGCATCACTTTTTCCCATTATAAAAGTGATGCATTGGCGGCGCAAGGGGCTTGTAAATAAGCCCAAAGATCTGACATATCCAATGGCAAGACACTATCTTGATGTCTATAAAAAACACGGAAAAATAACTTTGTAGGATTGGACTGAGGTGGAACTAAACGAAAAAACCACAATTCAGTCAACATTTACAGCCATATGGACATAATTTGGATGCATAAAGAGCAAGGTCCTTACCTTTGACAACACTCTTTCTGATGGATACTCTCTCTGACAACAGATTCCTTACCTTAAGAATATCTTCAGGCAGAGAATGTTCTCAGCAATGCTCCTGCACATTGATAGCTGGTGCTTTGTGGCTCGCAGTGACTCTGCACTGCCACGGATGCTGGGCTGCATATAAGCACTAACCCTTTGCACCGACATCAGTTCCGTAATCCTTCTCCTCCCATGTCCTTAGACACTGAGCACTACGAAAACATTACTGGTGACAGTGTGCCAAAACCTAACTTGGAGCCTCGTGAGTCAACTCCACAGAATGGGGAGGTGAGAAGGGACTAAGAAATCTGAGGTTAGATAGAGTACCCACCAGTAAGAGTCCTATAGAAGATAAGTAACATGTTCTTCTGATGGATATTTCTAACCACAGATTCCTCACCTTAACGACATGTACCATAGCAGTATCTCTCAAAGGTGGAGGGACAGAGAAGTGGTCTCAGACCAGAAGTCTTGCAGGACCAAGTGCGCAAAATCGCCCTCCTGTTGGATCTGGCTATCAGGTAGTGTTTCGTGAAAGTGCGCACTAACAAGCCAATGGAGTCTCTCCTTCTCCTTCAAAGGGTGAGGTGGGGTGGAAAACATTGGCAGAGTGATGGATTAGCCAGACTGGAAAGGCGCTACTACTATGTAAAGAAAGAGAATGGTTTCTCAGCACATATTTGTCCGAAAAGAAGATGGCGTAGGGCGATTGCACCTACAATGCCTGCAGTTCACTCATGAAGCGCACAGTGGTGATGGCAATTAGGAAGACAGTTTTGAGCATCAGTACACACAGTGAGCAACTGTGCGTTGGCTTAAATATCATGTCCATAAGAAAAGCCCATCAGAGAACTCTATACATTGACAGGAACTGCCGTCACAGCTGTTTCTGTCAATTTACGAAACGTTTGATGGATGCTAACATCAGACATGATGGCCTGCCGTCAAACTTTTTCAAAAACAAGTCCTGAAAACGGGAGTTTGTTTTTGAAAAACAAAAAAGAATGGTCCCAGCACTCTCTCCCAGGGTGGTGGGGTCATTAGAATTTTTATGTGGCCTCTTACCCCAAGTTTCTGTTAGCGGTAATGATCAGACATTTGATTTAAACGAATCACAATATGAGATTTAAATAGAGATGTAAATCAGGTAAACAAACACAGGACAAAAGGGCCGACAGATTACCTTTAATTATGCCACTGCAATGGCAACAGTAAAACAAACAACACATCTTCTAATAGTTTGGAGTACAAAGGGTGGTATGATGAGCACCACACCAGGCAACAAACTTCCTTAGCATATATGGACTTTGCAGAAAGGAGTCGGGCTGCAAGGATAACATTGGTGTTAGAAATTGGGTTATTGGTTGAGGGTGGTGTGGATCCTTCCAAACAACAAGCCCTGTCAGGGTGAACCACAAAAAGTCACTAAATTAACCTGTGCTTAACCCTCTGGTAGCTTGCCACAAAAGCAGTCAGGCTTAACTTAGAGGCAATGTGTAAAGTATTTATGCAGCACATAAACAGAGTAACACAAGAAAAATCCCACGTCAATTTAGAAAAATAGAGTGAATTTAATAAATCATTTGAGACCAAAATGACAAAAATCCAATCAGTAGAACTGGAATCATGAATTTGTAAAGTTTATTTGTGAAAAATGTTGAATAAATTATCAAAGCGCCAACTGCGGACATCATGTTGCGCAAGACCGGGACAAAATTAAAAGTTAAGGCTGGCCTCAATGGAGCACAGTTTTGATACAAGAAGTGAATCGGGCCCGGTCTTGGCTTACCTTTGGACTTAGAAGAATTTTTGAAGAAAAATGTCTGAGAAGGTAAACTTCAGAGGGCCAAAGCAGCCGGCAGTGTCCGGGGAAGAGGCGTTGTCATGGTGAAGATATCTAGATCCATAGTTTCTCACTTTTTTGGAAGCCCAAAATCTCCAGCGGAATGAAGCTGCAGGCTGTAGCCGACAAGGGCTCCAGATGGAGGATACCCTTCTGAAGAGGAGTCGCTGAACAGGATTTACTGCTGCAGAGAAGAATATAGCTGTCACGCCGACATACGATGAAATTTGGGCAGATCAGCAAGCAGGTAGGTTCCTTATGTCGGTTCTCAGAGCACTTTTTTGGTGGAAAATGTCCCAAGTTTGGATTTTGCCTTGTTTGGGCACCTTTAGCACTGCTTCCAATGGTCCAGGACTGGGTGAGCACCACTTGGAAAGTAGGACTCACTTCAGGCACAGTCTAGGGGCAGGGTTTAGGTGGTCGGAGCTTTATAAGTCCCTGTAGCTCAGAATAGGAGACCAGACAACTAGCCATTGGAGTTCCTCCGTAAGCCCTGGGATCTAAAAGCAAGGCAGGCCTCCAGCAGCAGCGCAGTCCTCTGAGGGTACAAGGTAATCTTCTGGTAGCAGCACGGCAGTCCTCTGGTAGCAGCAGGGCAGTCCTCTGAAGTACAAAGCAGGCCTCAAGCAGCAGGGCAGTCCTCTGAAGTACAAGGGAGTACTTCTGGGGCCCCTCCACAGGTCCAAGAGTGAACTAAAAGGTGGGCCTGAGGGACCTATTTTCAAATCTGGTGCCAGCTTTGAAGTGAAAGAAAGTCTTGCCCCCAAAGAAGGTTCTAGAATTTCCTTCCTCCTTGCCCAAGCTCCAAGGGATCTGAGGTAACAAAAGACTAGTGTGAAGTTCTTTGTGAGTGTGCTGAGGCAGCTTCTTTGAAATGTAAGATGAGCAGGTAACAGTTCCGCCCCACAGATCCTGGAAGGATGACCCATCCTGCCAACAGCTAGTCCCCCCCTTTGTATCATTGTTTAAGAGGAGTACACAAAGTCTACAAACAAAGGGGAGCTATAGAGGGAAATACAACAAGGGTGCACTTAACTGAGACAAATCATTCATAATAAAGTCCCTGGTATATATGACACACTTAATTCTTAATACAAGAGATCCCCCTTTCAACCATTTGGGAAGGAAACGGTCCTAGTATCTATCAAGGAACACCCCGGCGTGTGTTCTACGTTAAAAAAGACAGGTCCTGGGCCTAGGGATTAACCATAAATACATGTGAAGAAAGTATATAGAAAAATATAGGAATTCCCTTAGCTAATTGGCAGGCTCTCACCAGTTTGCTCACTTTGTCATCATCAGCAACTTTCCTATATATACGGAGGAACCAAAACCCAAACAAGATCAGAAGAATGTTATGTGGGTGTGTATATCTATACAACCTGATTGGGTATGGCACACATCTCAAACACCTCACTGGGCCTTATTATGGGGACGACAGAATTCTTCCTCACAGGAAAAGATATTAAAAATGAGTTCTGTGTGGCATGTAGCAACCAACTTTAATTTTTAAGAAGAATGGCTGACATGTTTCATTGCCACCCCTTTCTTACTGGCAATTTCATCAGGGCATCATGACCGTGTGTGCACTGGGCCTGTATATTAACCCCTTCGCTGCTAGGCCTTTCCCCCCCCTGTGCTAAGCCTTTTTTTGGCTATTTGGGGTAGTTCGCGCTTAGGCCCCTGTAACTTTTTGACCACATAAGGTATCTGCGCCAAACTTGCGTCCTTTTCTTCCAACATCCTGGGGATTCTAAAGGTACCCAGGGTTTGTGGATTCCCCTGGAGGGGACCCAGAAATTAGTCAAAATACAGCAAAATTTTGGGTTTTTGGGGAAAAATGGGAAAAAAGTGCTGCAAATGAAAGCATCTGGGTTTTCCCTGCAAATGATATCAAAAAAGGGTTTGTGGGGCTGAAATCACCATTTTCCCAGCTTTTAGGGAATGCCAGACTTTTGTCAGAAAACCAAAACAATTTACACAGTTTTGGCATTTTTCTGGGACATAGCCTATTTTTGCTATTTTTTGTGCTTTCAACCTCCTTCCAGTTAATGGTAGAAATGGGTAAAAAAGCAATAATGGATCCTGGAAAGCTATACATTTTAGTAAAGTAGACAAAATTCTGAATTCAGCAAGGGGTCATTTGTGTAGATTCTTCAAGGTTTCTTTATAGAAACTAACAGTTAGATATAGGAAAAATTAAAAATTAGTTGGAAAAAACAGCCTTTTGTGTCAACGTTTTCACCTGTAACTTCTTCTAATTATGACAGCTCTTTGAAAGCAATATACCGTTACATCCGCGTGACCTTACTGGTTGTGGGGATATATAGGACTTGTAGGTTCACCAAGAACCCGACGAACCCAGAGCCAATAACTGAGCAGCGACTTGCAATGGTTTTTTATTTTGTACCGGGTATATAGCAATTATTTTGGGAAAATGTATACATGGAAAAATTGTTATGAAAGACACCTATGTATTTCTGAAATGGGAACAAAATGTAGATTTTAGAAACAGTAGATATTTGCACATTTCCGAAATTGGGAGTACCCATACTAGCATGAGAATTATAGGTCATTTTTCAAAATGACTTATTTTTTACACATTGTCTTTCATTTGGAAGGCAGAAATGCATCGAAAGTCAATAGGTAATAACAGTTGCTCTACAATTCTGTGTTACCCTAAGTCTCCCGATAAAAATGGTACCTCACTTGTGTGGGTAGGCCTTGTGCCCACAACAGGAAATGGTTCAAAATACAACGTGGACGTACCACATTTTCACAATGAAAAATTACCCTTTTTTGCAAAGTGCCTAGCTGTAGTTTTTGAACCCTAGCTCTGCGGGCACTTAGGGAAACCTAGCAAACCTATACATTTTTGAAAACTAGACACCCAGGGGAATTCAGGATGGGGTGACTTGACTGGCTCTCACCAGGTTCTGTTACCCAGAATCCCTTGCAAACCTAAAAAATTGGCAAAAAAAACACATTTTCCTCACTTTTCTGTTGTGGAAAGTTCTGGAATCTGCGTGGATGCACAAAATTCTACCCGCCCCGCGTTTCCCAAGGTCTTCCAAAAAAAATGGTACCTCACTTGTGTGGGTAGGCCTAGTGCCCGCGACAGGAAGCAGCGCAAAACGCAATGTGGATGCACCACATTTTCACAGTGAAAAATGACCCTTTTTTTGCAAAGTGCCTAGCTGTAGTTTTTGAACCCTAGCTCTGCTGGCACTTAGGGAAACCTAGCAAACCTATACATTTCTGAAAAGTAGATAGCCAGGGGAATCCAGGATGGGGTGACTTGACTGGCTCTCACCAGGTTCTGTTACCCAGAATCCCTTGCAAACCTAAAAAATTGGCAAACAAAACACATTTTCCTCACTTTTCTGTGGTGGAAAGTTCAGGAATCTGCGTGGATCCACACAATTCCACCCACCCCGCGTTCCACAAGGTCTTCTGAAAAAAATGGTACCTCACTTGTGTGGGTAGGCCTAGTGCCCGCGACAGGAAGCAGCGCAAACGCAACGTGGACGCACCACATATTCACAGTGAAAAATGACCCTTTTTTGCAAAGTGCCTTGCTGTAGTTTTTGAACCCTAGCTCTGCCGGCACTTAGGGAAACCTAGCAAACCTATACATTTTTGAAAGGTAGACACCCAGGGAATCCAGGATGGGGTGACTTGACTGGCTCTCACTAGGTTCTGTTACCCAGAATCCCTTGCAAACCTAACAAATTGGCAAAAAAAACACATTTTCCTCACTTTTCTGTGGTGGAAAGTTCTGGAATCTGCGTGGATCCACAAAATTCCACCCACTCCGCGTTCCCCAAGGTCTTCTGAAAAAAATGGTACCTCACGTGTGGGTAGGCCTAGTGCCCGCGACAGGAAGCAGCGCAAAACGCAACGTGGACGCACCACATTTTCACAGTGAAAAATGACCCTTTTTTTGCAAAGTGCCTAGCTGTAGTTTTTGAACCCTAGCTCTGCCGGCACTTAGGAAACCTAGCAAACCTATACATTTTTGAAAAGTAGACACCCAGGGAATCCAGGATGGGGTGACTTGACTGGCTCTCACTAGGTTCTGTTACCCAGAATCCCTTGCAAACCTAACAAATTGGCAAAAAAACACATTTTCCTCACTTTTCTGTGGTGGAAAGTTCTGGAATCTGCGTGGATCCACAAAATTCCACCCAACCCGTGTTCCCCAAGGTCTTCCAAAAAAAATGGTACCTCACTTGTGTGGGTAGGCCTAGTGCCCGCGACAGGAAGCAGCGCAAAACGCAACGTGGACGCACCACATTTTCACAGTGAAAAATGACCCTTTTTTTGCAAAGTGCCTAGCTGTAGTTTTTGAACCCTAGCTCTGCCGGCACTCAGGGAAACCTAGCAAACCTATACATTTTTGAAACGTAGACACCCAGGGGAATCCAGGATGGGGTGACTTGACTGGTTCTCACTAGGTTCTGTTACCCAGAATCCCTTGCAAACCTAAAAAATTGGCAAAAAAAACAAATTTTCCTCACTTTTCTGTGGTGGAAAGTTCTGGAGTCTGCGTGGATCCACAAAATTACACCCACCCCGCGTTCCCCAAGGTCTTCCGAAATCAATGGTACCTCACTTGTGTGGGTAGGCCTAGTGCCCGCGACAGGAAGCAGCGCAAAACACAACGTGGACGCACCACATTTTCACAGTGAAAAATGACCCTTTTTTTGCAGAGTGCCTAGCTGTAGTTTTTGAACCCTAGCTCTGCCGGCACCTAGGGAAACCTACCAAACCCACACTTTTCTGAAAAGTAGACACCTGGGGGATTCCAGGGAGGTATGGCTTGCGTGGATCCCCCAATGTTTTCTTACCCAGAATCCCCTGCAAACCTGACATTTTGCTGAAAAAATCCTTTTTTTCACACATTTTTGTGTGGTAAAGTCGTGGCATCACGGGGCTGACACAAATTTCCTACCACCCAGCGTTCCCCCAGGTCTCCCGATAAAAATGGTGCCTCACTCGGGTGGGAGGCCCAAGTACCCGCGACAGGCAAGGGCCCACAACGTATTGAGGCGACCTCAAAATGGCCCATCACAAAAACGACCTGGTTTTGCAAGGGGGTCCCATGACGTTTTGGCCCGGGGCTCGGCGGCCACCTAGGGAAACCTACCAAACCCACACATTTCTGAAAAGTAGACACCCGGGGATTCCAGGGAGGTATGGCTTGCGTGGATCCTCCAACGTTTTTTACCCAGAATCCCCTGCAAACCTGTTATTTTGCTGAAAAAATCACTTTTTCACACATTTTTGTGTGGTAAAGTCGTGGCATCACGGGGCTGACACAAATTTCCTACCACCCAGCGTTCCCCCATGTCTCCCGATAAAAATGGTGCCTCACTCGGGTGGGAGGCCCAAGTACCCGCGACAGGCAAGGGCCCACAACGTATTGAGGCGACTTCAAAATGGCCCATCACAAAACGACCTGGTTTTGCAAGGGGGGTCCCATGACGTTTTGGCCCGGGGCTCGGCGGCCACCTACGGAAACCTACCAAACCCACACATTTCTGAAAAGTAGACACCCGGGGGATTCCAGGGAGGTATGGCTTGCGTGGATCCCCCAACGTTTTCTTACACAGAATTCCCTGCAAACCTGTTATTTTGCTGAAAAAATCACTTTTTTCACACATTTTTGTGTGGTAAAGTTGTGGCATCACCGGGCTGACACAAATTTCCTACCACCCAGCGTTCCCCAGGTCTCCCGATAAAAATGGTGCCTCACTCCGGTGGGAGGCCCAAGTACCAGCGACAGGCAAGGGCCCACAACATTTTGTGATAGGCAATTTTGATGTCGCCTCAATACGTTGTGGGCTCTTGCCTGTTGCGGGTACTTGGACCTCCCACCCGAGTGAGGCACCATTTTTATCGGGAGACCTGAGGAGCGCTGGGTGGTAGGAAATTTGTGTCAGCCCGTGATGCCACAACTTACCACGCAAAAATGTGTGAAAAAGTGATTTTTTCAGCAAAATATCAGGTTTGCAGGGGATTCTGGGTAAGAAAACGTTGGGGGATCCACGCAGCCATACCTCCTGGAATCCCCGGGTGTCTACTTTTCAGAAATGTGTGGGTTTGGTAGGTTTTCCTAGGTGGCCGCCGAGCCCCAGGCCAAAACGTCATGGGACCCCCTGCAAAACCAGGTTGTTTTGTGATAGGTAATTTTGATGTCTCCTAAATAGGTTTTGGGCCCTTGCCTGTCGCGGGCACTAGGTCTACCCACGCAAGTGAGGTACCATTTTTCTCGGAAGACTTTGGGGAACGCGGGGTGAGTGGAATTTTGTGGACCCACGCAGATTCCAGAACTTTCCACCACAGGAATGTGAGGAAAATGTGTTTTTGGACGAATTTTTAGGTTTGTAAGGGATTCTGGGTAACAGAACCTGGTGAGAGCCAGTCAAGTCACCCCATCCTGGATTCCCCTGGGTATCTAGTTTTCAAAAATGTACAGATTTGCTAGGTTTCCCTACGTGCCAGCTGCGCTAGGGCCCAAAATCCACAGGTAGGCACATTGCTAAAAAAAGTCGGAGCCTAGTGGGCTTTTTGCCACCCTGGGGGGAATCGGGGGAGGGGTTTGTCCCGATATGCCCCCAAAGGGGCAGAAAGACTGTGGCTATTTTTGTGGGGGTGGGGACATTGGTATGACCATTTTGGGCAGCCCCCACCCCCACGCATAAAAAAAGCCTGCATACTCGCTGGCGCCTAGTGGGCTTTCTGCCCCCCCAGGGGGCAGATCAGGGGCCACTGCCACCATATTCCCTCCCGGGGGGCAGGAAGACTGGAATTTCTCTGGGGGTGGGGTGGGGGTATTGTCATGCCCATTTTGGGCAGCCCCTACCCCTACCCCTACACTAATAAAAGAAAAAAATCCATGGTTTCTAGTGTGCTTTCTGCGCCCCCCGGGGGGGCCAGATTGGGGACTACAGCTCCATTTGCCTCCCGGGGGGCAGAAAGACTGTCATTTTTGTGGGGGGGTGGGGGCATTGGCGTGCCCGTTTCGGGCAGCCCACACCCTAAAAATAATTGCGCAAAAAAAAAATCCCTGGTGGATAGTGGGCTTTCTGCCCCTCTGGGAGGGCAGATTAGGGGCTACTGCCCCCATCTGCCCTCAGGGGGGGCAGAAAGGCTGTAATGGTGGCGGGGGGTGGGGGCATTGGGGTGCCCATTTCGGGCAGCCCCCACCCTAAAAATAATTGCGCAAAAAAATCCCTGGTGGATAGTGGGCTTTCTGCCCCTCTGGGGGGGCAGATTAGGGGCTACTGCCCCCATCTGCCCTCAGGGGGGCAGAAAGGCTGTAATGGTGGCGGGGGTGGGGGCATTGGGGTGCCCATTTCGGGCAGCCCCCACCCTAAAAACAAATGCGCAAAAAAATCCCTGGCATCAAGTGGGCTTTCTGCCCTCCCCGGGAGCAGATTGGGGCTACTGTCCCCATCTGCCCCCAGGGGGGCAGAAAGGCTGTAATGGTGGTGGTGGGGGCATTGGCATGCCCATTTTGGGCAGCCCCCACCCTAAAACAAATTGTGCAAAATAAAATCCCTGGCATTTAGTGGGTTTTCTGCCCCCCCGGGGGGGGCAGATTGGGGGCTACTGCCCCATCTGCCCCCCAGGGGGGGCAGAAAGGCTGTAATGGTGGCATGGGGTGGGGGCATTGGCGTGCCCGTTTCGGGCAAGCCCCCACCCTAAGAAAATGGTACGAAAAAAAATCCCTGGCATCACGTGGGCTTTCTGCCCCCCCGGGGGGGGCAGATTGGGGGCTGCTGCCCCCATCTTCCCCCCGGGGGGGCAGAAAGGCTGTAATGGGGGTGTGGGGGCATTGGTGTGCCCGTTTCGGGCAGCCCCCACCCTAAAGAAATGGTGCAATAAAAAATCCCTGGCGTTTAGTGGGCTTTCTGCCCCCCGAGGGGCAGATTGGGGGCTGCTGCCCCCATCTGCCCCCCAGGGGGGGCAGAAAGGCTGTAATGGTGGTGGGGGGGTGGGGGCATTGGCGTGCCCGTTTCGGGCAGCCCCCACCCTAAAATAAATGGTGCAATAAAAAATCCCTGACGTTTAGTGGGCTTTCTGCCCCCCCGGGGGGGCAGAAAGGCTGTATTGGTGGCGGGTGGGTGGGGGCATTGGCGTGCCCGTTTCGGGCAAGCCCCACCCTAAAAAAACTTCAAAAAACAAATCCCTGGTGTTTAGTGGGCTTTCTGCCCCCCCGAAGGGGCAGATTAGGGGCCAATGCCCCATCTGCCCCCAGGGGGGCAGAAAGACTGTAATGATTGCGGGGGTTGGGGGCATGGGCATGCCCGTTTTGGGCAGCCCCCACCCTTATTTTTACTTCCTAAAAAAATCCCTGGTGTCTAGTGGGTTTTTGCCCCCGAGGGGCAGATTAGGGGCTACTGCCCCCATCTGTCCCCAGGGGGCAAAAGACTACATTTTGCAAAATTAAATTGGGGGAGCAAAGGCCCTTGCCCAAGGGGCCGCTCCCCCTCCTGGTGTCTAGTGTGTGGATCCCTGCTTGGGGATCGCCCTCCTGTGGCGATCCCCAAGCAGGGATCCACTGGGAAGGGTACCATTGGAAAGGGAGATTCTCCCTTTCCAACGATACCTCTCCCGTCTTTCTACGTGCTCAGGGGGCTATCTCAGCTTGCAATGTTCAACCCTCCGTCCATCATCCCCTTTGGTTTTGCTTTGTTCGCCCTAGTTGGCAGGGTATGCCCAGACGTGGGTCCCTTGCTCACTTTGCCACTGGATTCAGGCTAGCCTGGCTGATGACGGCTGTTAGCCAGAAACCTGTCCCAGGATGCTTGTTTCCGGTCCAGGGAAGACATGGCTTGGCAGTTCGGGTTGGACTGTTCCCATGAGGCACAGGGTCAGACTGATTTGCATATGGCCATGTCTGAACTGGGGTGGCGGAGTGAGCTAAAGAATGATGATGGATTAAACCCAGATCAGTTGACTGGGGGTGAGTGCTTGCAATGTTCAACACTCCGTCCATCATCCCCTTTGGTTTTGCTTTGTTCGCCCTAGTTGGCAGGGTATGCCCAGACGTGGGTCCCTTGCTCACTTTGCCACTGGATTCAGGCTAGCCTGGCTGATGACGGCTGTTAGCCAGAAACCGGTCCCAGGATGCTTGTTTCCGGTCCAGGGAAGACATGGCTTGGCAGTTCGGGCTGGACTGTTCCCATGAGGCACAGGGTCAGACTGATTTGCATATGGCCATGTCTGAACTGGGAGTGGCGAGTGAGCTAAAGAATGATGATGGATTAAACCCAGATCAGTTGACTGGGGGTGAGTGCTTGCTATGTTCAACACTCCGTCCATCATCCCCTTTGGTTTTGCTTTGTTCGCCCTAGTTGGCAGGGTATGCCCAGACGTGGGTCCCTTGCTCACTTTGCCACTGGATTCAGGCTAGCCTGGCTGATGATGGCTGTTAGCCAGAAACCGGTCCCAGGATGCTTGTTTCCGGTCCAGGGAAGACATGGCTTGGCAGTTCGGGCTGGACTGTTCCCATGAGGCACAGGGTCAGACTGATTTGCATATGGCCATGTCTGAACTGGGGTGGCGGAGTGAGCTAAAGAATGATGATGGATTAAACCCAGATCAGTTGACTGGGGGTGAGTGCTTGCAATGTTCAACACTCCGTCCATCATCCCCTTTGGTTTTGCTTTGTTCGCCCTAGTTGGCAGGGTATGCCCAGACGTGGGTCCCTTGCTCACTTTGCCACTGGATTCAGGCTAGCCTGGCTGATGGCGGCTGTTAGCCAGAAACCGGTCCCAGGATGCTTGTTTCTGGTCCAGGGAAGACATGGCTTGGCAGTTCGGGCAGGACTGTTCCCATGAGGCACAGGGTCAGACTGATTTGCATATGGCCATGTCTGAACTGGGGTGGCGGAGTGAGCTAAAGAATGATGATGGATTAACCCAGATCAGTTGACTGGGGGTGAGTGCTTGCAATGTTCAACACTCCGTCCATCATCCCCTTTGGTTTTGCTTTGTTCGCCCTAGTTGGCAGGGTATGCCCAGACGTGGGTCCCTTGCTCACTTTGCCACTGGATTCAGGCTAGCCTGGCTGATGACGGCTGTTAGCCAGAAACCGGTCCCAGGATGCTTGTTTCCGGTCCAGGGAAGACATGGCTTGGCAGTTCGGGCTGGACTGTTCCCATGAGGCACAGGGTCAGACTGATTTGCACATGGCCATGTCTGAACTGGGGTGGCGGAGTGAGCTAAAGAATGATGATGGATTAAACCCAGATCAGTTGACTGGGGGTGAGTGCTTGCAATGTTCAACACTCCGTCCATCAAACCCTTTGGTTTTGCTTTGTTCGCCCTAAGTTGGCAGGGTATGCCCAGACGTGGGTCCCTTGCTCACTTTGCCACTGGATTCAGGCTAGCCTGGCTGATGACGGCTGTTAGCCAGAAACCGGTCCCAGGATGCTTGTTTCCGGTCCAGGGAAGACATGGCTTGGCAGTTCGGGCTGGACTGTTCCCATGAGGCACAGGGTCAGACTGATTTGCATATGGCCATGTCTGAACTGGGGTGGCGGAGTGAGCTAAAGAATGATGATGGATTAAACCCAGATCAGTTGACTGGGGGTGAGTGCTTGCAATGTTCAACACTCCGTCCATCATCCCCTTTGGTTTTGCTTTGTTCGCCCTAGTTGGCAGGGTATGCCCAGACGTGGGTCCCTTGCTCACTTTGCCACTGGATTCAGGCTAGCCTGGCTGATGACGGCTGTTAGCCAGAAACCGGTCCCAGGATGCTTGTTTCCGGTCCAGGGAAGACATGGCTTGGCAGTTCGGGCTGGACTGTTCCCATGAGGCACAGGGTCAGACTGATTTGCATATGGCCATGTCTGAACTGGGGTGGCGGAGTGAGCTAAAGAATGATGATGGATTAAACCCAGATCAGTTGACTGGGGGTGAGTGCTTGCTATGTTCAACACTCCGTCCATCATCCCCTTTGGTTTTGCTTTGGAGGATGATAATTACCATATGGCCATCAGATGAGTGCCTACCAGTAGGCCACAGGGAAGGAAGGAAAAGACAAAAACGTTTGAAGACACTCGGTCGCATGAAAGACAAATGGAATACATCCATTCATGCTGTATGCATTTTATGGTCTGCACTTTTTTAAAAAGCCACAGGGAATACCCTTGCAACCAGAAGCGAGGTTCACATGATTATGTGTAGAGACAGTGCATCTCGACTCCCCCACACATATGTGTTGTTTTTACTGACACACAGGAGAACCTTATAGAGATCCGCTCACCGCCATACTAGGTCCCCAGGTATCCCAAACTGTCAAGCGCATATCGGCTCTCAACTCAACACTATATACATGCTCCCACATGCCACGTGAAAGACAACGTGGCTGCAGACACACAATTGGTGTTGTGTGTGGATATTTACAGGACAACCAGCACTTGTGTCAGGGATTTCAATAACTATGTTGCGTTTACACAAATCCATAAATACACTGCAGCGACAGATGCCCAAGCGGTGCTGTGTGGAAACGTTTACAAGACAGCCAGCACTCTTGTCATGAACTCCCATGCTTCCATAAATATGAGACAAGTGTGGCCAAGAACGCGCTCTATGTATTAAAAAGCATCACTACTGCCAACACCCCCACACACGGGGGGTGTTTCTAGATAGATACTTGAACTGTTTCCTTCGTAAATGGTTGAAAGTGGAATCCCTTGTATTAAGAATTAAGTGTGTCATATATACAATGGGCGTTATTATGAGTGAGGAGTACTCAAAGGCAAACTGCCACTCTAATCACCGTCATGTGACCCAGGACATGCACTGAAGGCACCAAATGGTTAGGAATAGAAAGTGCTAACTTTCTAAAAGTCAGGTAGGTAAGGATGCCAACAAGGGATTTGTTCAGAAGACAATTTAACACATGAATGTATTAATGTATTAACCATTGGAGATGTCCAAGCATAACATAACAACGTAATTGAAAGTTGTACACTTGATGCTTTAAGAAAATTAATTTCACGATGCAAGTGTATGAATTTATGTCAAATATATATAGAAATTCAAAATCATAAGTACAGGGGTTCAAAAAATCACTCTCATCATACACTGACAGTGGGATCACTGACAAAATATCGAAGGTCAAAAAATCGACCTACAAAAATATCGCAACAAAAATATTGATGTCAATAATATTGAAATCCTATCTACAACATGGTAAGTACAAAAATATCGAGAAAAAAATATCGATGTCAAAAATATCGTTATCAAAAATATCGTTTTTTTTGTTAAAAATAATATGTAAAATAAACTAAATAATACTTATAATTAAAATAAACATAGTTAAAAATATTTTATAATATTTAAAATTAATAAGTAACATATATAATTAAATAAAACATTAATTAAACATATACATATAATATATAATATATATACTTACTTAGGGGGTCATTACGATGGCGGGCGGAAGCACAACCGCCGTGCTGGCGGATGCAAAAAGCACCAGTTACCGCCGTCACGCAGCAGTCCACACGCCCGCCCAATTACGATGCGAAAAGCAGGCCAAACACCGCCGGCAAGCCAGCAACACCGTCCGCCATCAAAGTGCGCCCGTACACGTAGCGGCGCAGCTAACTGACACACACCGTCCGACGAAACACGTCCCGCCCGGCGCATAAATTACGATGCCGCAAACAAACGGCTCCCACGGCCAAGAGATACCGTACGACAAACCGAAGCGGTAACACGGACGCCGAGCACGGACAACGAAAAGCGGCTCCCCGAGCATGAATCCAGCACTGCAGGCCGTCCCCATGCTCCTGCTGATGCACCACCAAGGACGCAACGTACCGCGGAGACGCAGGTAGGCACACACACAACAAGTGCACGCAAACAGCGCACACAGTGCAAGGGCGGAAAAAGCGGACAACCCCCCACCAGCGCGTGTACACAACACATCCACCATCGCATCCACATATGACACACAGGCCAAATCGTAACATCGCAGAACACATGTGTACACACCACCTGGGACTAGGAACCAACCACCCCGTCACGGCCCCAAAGCGCCGATGACGCCGCCACACATGCGCACAACGCAGAGGCCAACCGCAGCGCCATGCATGCGTCGCACACAGACACAGGGACACAACCAAGCAGCACACACATCAGCCCCACCCCGAACGCACATGACACGTGACAGGCCGGCCACAGACATGTCCCCAACGCCCAATTCACGGACAACACCCAACGCCACACAACCGACGCACACATGTCAGTGAAGACACGCAACAGCAGGACACACCCCAGTGTAACAAACATGGCGTAGCACACAGCGGCGGCAACACCAACTAGGAGAAGCAGGGCCCCTTCGGGAAGAGGAACGCCAGTACCACACAGAAACACCCATACCACCCTGCACATATGAACAAGACATATAAAACGGAACACCAAAGAGCCCGGGGACCGACAACAGGTGGCCCAAGAATAACATCCACACACAAGGCCCAACGCAGAGCGGAAAGGCAGCCTGCCGCCCACACAAGGGAGAGCAGACAGCACTGAATGACCTTCCATTCCAACTCCGAAACCACAGCCCTACGACAGAAGCCGGTGAATACAGCCATTGTCCAAGAATAGACCAACACAGGCATGCCGAGGAGACCGACCACACGGCAGATAGCGCATATCACAGAAGCACACAACGGACGGGGAAGAAAGAAGAAAACACTCCCCCATGTCGGCCACATGCAAGTTAATTGGAAGGAGTCACACAGCACTGACCTTGAACTGTCTGAGAAGCATGTGGGAAGAGGGCCCGTGTCCTCCAAACAAGCCAACAGAACACAAGTCCTGTCTCCCTACGACTACACAGAGCTCACAGCAACCCCGGAGCGTGCACATTGCAGACTGCACACACAGCCGGAGCACGCCACCTCAACGAACCGCTGCGAAATGGCAACCGCAACACACCTACCCAACTACGCCGAACAGCTCAAGCTGTACAAAACCAACCTGTGCCATACATTGGGATGCGATCTCCTGTCCCTGCTGAACGTAAGTTACCGACTGACTTACCGCATCACATTGTTCAGCTGCGTCATGCCCGTCTTCTACTGTCGGAGGTGTCCCTACCAGCATCCCGTCGAGATATGCCTCTCCAACCCGGCATGTCTGAAGGCGGACCTGCTACCACTACTCCTCCCTCTGGACGCACACGACAGGGCCTGCTCTGCCTATGGGGGCATGGCGTATGTGGCCAACATCGCACCCGCACTGAAATGGGACCACTGTGCCTCCACACGACGGATCATCGATAACAGCTACATCGAATGTCACCCAGCATGCCCCATCATGGTCCTCCAAGGGACAACCTACGAACAACACCTTGACAGCCACCATCCGCTTCATTGGCTGGCAAACATGTACACCACCAATGACATGGAAGCCCTGCTGGACGGCATCGCATACCTGACAACCTGTAAATACGTCGGACCACAACGCAGGTTCCCCGAGTGACCTATGATGTCCAACCCCGCACCCATGCTTAGCTTCCGCACGGACTGGCCAGTCACCACCACAACAGCCATACCAAACGACCGGCAACTGTAACCACACCATCAACGACATCGCCATGACATCGGATATGACCGGGACATGCACACTGTTCCCCATCACATCCAGGAACACCGCATGCATCGTGGGAGGCAGTGGCATGGGCTCTGTGTATCGCACCCACATGGACGGAACTGCACGAACAACCAGGACACGACATGGATCCAGCGCCCATGGACACACACACCGCTCAGTGGACATGAATAGGTCGCCTGGAGTCTGTGGGTGCTGCACCCCTCCCACCCCCGCCCCGGGAATCCCATACCAGGACCTTTGCATGGACGACAAGTGCATACAACAACAACACGACCCCAGTGACTGTGACATGTCCAGTAACCACCACAGTGCAACAACAAGTGGCACGCCGCTGCATGCACGCAAGCACATGCCCTGATGTCATCTCACATGCACGCGTGCATGAGGAACAACCGCAGCAAACCTGTCACATGGAACTGAGATGGACTGTGCCCATGATGCCAAGCGGTCTGGTAGGCTACATGTATACCGTCTGTGTCAAAGTCCGCAGCTCCGCAGCTATACGTAAATGTACATTAGCACAGCCTTGGCCAAGCAGATGTCACTCTGAAGCCCACATCCCACATGCAACAGCCAATCACATGTAACCCCACTCCCTATCCCATTTGCAATCATGCTCAGTATATCCTCAACATGTATTCCGCTGCCAGTAGTGTCCACTATACTGCATCACAGAGGACAGAAGACTCAATATAATGTTTGAAACCAAAACTGTCTCCGCTGACTCATTTCACAAGTACGAATGAGAGAGGATGAGAGTATGTGAAGTACACGGCAGTCGTGACATGACCATGTAGTCCACTGGTATTGGATGTCAACGCAAATGAGTAGCACTACTGTGGAAGACACACATGTGTCGTGTGAAGTCGTATGGACGCAGTGCTCAGGTGGGTGGGTGCGACGGGTAGATGCGCACATGCCAAGTTGGAGCACGCCGTGTTGGGAGGGGTCATGAACAGTACACCACCGCTTCCCTGGGCATTGTGAGAGGACACCTGTCGGGGGGAGTGAACACGTGTGTGCATAGCAGCCGGGCACACGTACAAAGCGGTACCAGGCGCACCTCAGCCCACCCTCTGTGGACAAGCTGGATCCTGTTGTGCGCCCGCCATGCCCCTGACAAGGCACACACAGCCCCAGTCGACCAGGTGTAACCCCAACATAGTCAATCCGCACAGGCGATACAGGGCACGGGATGGCAGTGGAGCATGGTGTGTGAGAGGTCTCCTCGCGCTCCTCCTGGTCATATCACGCAGGCAATAGAACCTCAACGTCTAGCATGGCACAAGTCAGATGGAAGTGTAGGGGGACGCACCACAGCACGAGCAGCACTGACGTCACGGGAGGTGGCTCGCACCATCCCATCCATTGCCCATCATACCAACCACGCCACATGCCATTGCGACTAAGTGCAAGCGCGTGCGCCACCACCCCCGAGCCCTCCCCAGAGAGGCCAAAGAGTGAATGTGTGGGCCATCAGCCACAGACGGACGCGGCCTGGCCGCAAGGGCAGCCACAGCCACTGGGTGTCGCAGGTGGCGGATCCGGAAGGCGAAGACTGTGATGCATAGTCCATGCAGGCCGGGTCTCCATTTGGGGCACCACGCAGGTGGACGGCGTCCCGCGACACATCATACCCTGAGACAGCCCACTCGTGCAACTGGACCCACACATACACTCCTTGCCCTCTCTGGTGCGAGCTTGGGGCTGCCTGTGCAAGCGCTAGCCTCGCAGGTGAGCATGCATATTGGGGGAGCGAGGGGAGGACATGAGGGCTGGGGCGAAGATGACTGTATCACTGTCAGTTAGTACAAGGGATGACCCAGATGTGGAAAGGAAGAGACGTGTCCCGTGTGTACTGCAACTAGTCGCCAATCCAACTACCCCCATGTCCGGAATGTAAGCCCGCACCTAGGCCCGCCCATCCGCCACATCGAACATACCACCAGCACGACAACCTTCCCATTCGAAACACTGACTGGGGGTGGCGACCAGTGTACAATCATGTGTAGCCTACCCACGCGTACATGTGGGCCCTCCATGATCCATGTCACCTGCGGCAAAGTCATGACATGCGCAATGAGGGAAGTGAGGAGAGCTGTCCGCCCCACGCGCAGAAGGTGCATCAGCTCCACAGACCCAGCAGCGAGTCCAGCAGGGGTCACATGTGCAGGGGCAGCTGTGCCTGGTGTGAAGGCACATGCATATAGACAGCACATCGACCAATGTGTAGTCTGCCCACATCTACAGTCCATCATCATGCGGACATAGGAATTGAACACAGGGCAACACATCTTAGTTGGTGCACCCACCGTGACCAACAATGCGCAATCATCGACGTACCCGCCCTGTGCATGGCCCCCCACCCAACGGAGGCACATCCAGTGCCACCATCCCACACACACAAGCCTTCCACGGAACATGCTGTGTCCAATGGTCAGTACAGAGTCAGCGCCCATGTGGTGGATCCTGAACAGGAGACACATGCACACACATGCCAGCTCCCACTGTGTACGTCTGCCACCTGGCACGTGCAATGTAACCTCTCACCTGTGACGTGTGACTGCAAGCACACAGCCGTCTTGGCATGGGGCTGTCAATGTGGACACCTGTCAATGTTTCGGGAGGTGTGATCCGTACAGTGCTGTACATAGGGTGCAGTGCTGACACCTACTACTGTCTCATATCCCCTCGTGCCACAGGTCCCACTTGTTTTGGCCGCTCAGCCTGTGCCCACATCGTCGTCGTCGTGTGCCATACTCATCCAGCCGCGGAAGCAGTTCCATGCTCAGCAGACATTCATGTTGCCGTGGCGTTGCCGCTTGACGGATATGCAGTCAGTCCCCATCAGCACGCCCCGCAAGTCATTGGGGCCTAGATCCCCATGTGCATGCACATGGCAGTGGTTTGTATCACTAGCCATTGCCATTGGTGGGAGACCTGTGTAAGTGTATTGTGGCCGTGCCGTCCCAGCTTGACAGCTGGGCTGTGGCTCATGTGCTTGCTCAGTCATGTCAGTGATGTGTATGCGAAATTGCTATGTGTCGTGTTGCTTTGACATGTGTCCTCTGCCATTGTCCCTAGGCGGAGACCGAACATTGACCGCCCATACCAATTGCTGGCAGACATGGAGGATACGGAGGTCATTAGGAAGTTTCGGCTGGACAGGCCAACCCTGCATCGACTGTGTGCCATGTTAGAACCCCATCTCCGTCCCCGCAGGGTGTATCCGACTGCTGTCACCCCCACGGCTAAGGTGATGGCCGCCATGCATTTCTTCGCCACTGGGTCATTCCAGCACACAGTGGGCAGTGGAGGAGGGATGTCCCAGCCCATGTTCAGCAAGGTGCTGAGGGATGTACTGGCAGCCATGATGCTGTACCGGAACAGGTACATCCGCTTCCCCAGGGCTCGTGAATTGGCGGCAGTGAAGGGTGCATTCTATGCCCTTGGCAGAATCCCACACGTCGTTGGAGCCATTGACTGCACACATGTCGGCCTTGTTCCACCACAGGCCACTGAGCACCTGTACCGCAACAGGAAGCACACGCACTCCCTGAATGTGCAAGTGGTGTGCCTTGCGGACATGGTGATCACCCACGTGTGTGCAAAGTTCCCAGGCTCGGCCCATGGCGCACACATAATGCGCAACAGCATCTTGCCACGACTGATGTCCAATATGCAACAGGATCGTGCCTGTATTGTCGGTGAGTATGTGGAGTGGTGTAGCGTGCTGGCTGTGCGATGCTGTCCCCTGTCCAGTTGGATTAGCAACGGTTCTCTGTGTCCCTCACACCCAGGTGACTCTGCGTATCCGAATGGGGCATGGCTGCTCAGTCCATTGAGGAATCCTCGCACCCCAGCAGACGATCGCTACAATGAGGCACATGGGAGGACCAGACGTGTGGTCGAGCGTACCTTTGGCCTCCTCAAGTCCAGGTTCAGGTGCCTGGACCGCACCGGAGGTGCGCTGGCGTACTCCCCACAGAAGGTGTGCCGGATAGTGGTGGCGTGCTGCATGCTGCACAATCTGGCCATTCGGAAGCAGATCCCCCTCATCGTGGATGACGGAGATCAACCAGGGCCCCAGCCCGCAGACCAGGACAGCTCGAGTGAGGAGGACAGCGGAGAGGAGGAAGCTGGTAATGTGCGGCAGCAGCTCATCGCCCGCTACTTCACTTGACGGTGAGTGTCCATGTACGACGGCTGATGTGGCTGTATCTGTGCAGGTGTGTGTGTGCTGTGTCAGGGTGGCCGTTTGTTCACTGCGTGCTGTGTGTCAACGCTCCATGGCCAGGGTAGTATGCCACTGTTGGTGGCTGTGGCATTGTGCCCTATAGCTCTGTGCGATGTGTGTACATTGCTTGTAGTTGTTGACATGTACTGTGTGATGGGTGTGTGACACACTCATTGAATGTGCTCCTGTTCTGTCTCCCACCCCTAGGTCCCTACAGGCCCTCCGGATTCAAATGCCATGCCACGCATCAGGTGCCTTTCCGCCCAAGGTGGCCGTTGTATTCCGTACAAATAAGACACAGGGCACAAACAGCAGTTAGTGAAAAAGGTGCATTTATTACAAACTGTGACATGTGATTGTGTGTAAGGTGATGACAAAAGTGGTGCGTGCAGTGACAATGAGCTGTCGGTCATGGCTGCGTGATGATCAGGGTGTACCCACTGGTTCTATGTCCATAGTCCAACACACACATGCCATCCAGATGGCTGTGTGGAGTGGGATCGTAGTCCAAGTCAATGCAGTGGCTGGTCAAGGAAGGCTGGCGGAAGGCTGGCTGGCTGCCTCACTTGCGACTGGAGCGTGCGAAGTCCTCCCGGGAGATCTGTTTCCTCTTCGGACGGCCCCTTCCACGTTTGCGAGGGGGTGCCTGCTTGCGACATGCTGGTGGTTGAGGTGTGATCACTGGCTGTGGACGCAGGGGAACTGGACACTGCTGCTCCACCCTGCGCCCCGGCAGGTGGTGGCGGAGGGGAGCTGCTGTCCCTGGCTGTGACCTCACCGCCACCACCAGCTGTCCCATGAGGTCCACGATTTGGCCCATACGGGCGTCCATGGACCTCAACACCCCCAGCACCTCACGCGTGTCTGAGGCAGACCGGACCCATTGTCCTTGGGCCTCTTCATAGGCCCCAAGGACTCTGGCCATGTGAGGCAGGGCATGGCTCCCAGGGGAGGCTGGCGTTTCCCTGACCCTGCTCCTCCTACCAGTCCTGCTGCCACCGGCCTGCCCACTAGCCACATTGCTCACCACGGTCCTCGCTGTGGCTCCCAGGGTGGATCCAGTCGTCCGGGCCACCACCTGCGCTGGGGCTGGTGCCAGCGGAGACGTGGCGGTGGTGGCGGCGGTGGTGGTCGGTGCGGCGATGGTGGCGGTTGCGGCAGTGGTAGTGGCCACAATGACCGTGGGTGTGGCCGCAACGACAGTGGCAGCAGGGGGCTGTGAATGTTCAGCAGCCCTGGATGATGGGTTGGTGGGTAGGAGGGGTCCTGGGGAGCGGCTGGGCCCTGCCACACCAGATGGGCCTGCTTGGTTGTCCGTGTCCGAAGAGGAGGACAGATCCTCCAGATCCGTGTGTCCTCGTTGGGGGCTTGTAGGCTGGCTGTGCTGGCTGCTGGCTCCATCCCCAGCATCCAGCAGTTCGTCACCTGTGGAGAGAATGAGATTAGTTATTGTGTTGCACCTGGCGAAGTATGTATTTGTCGTCTGACATTGACAGTTCGTGCAATCTCGTACATGGGTTTCCCGGAGGCGTGTGTGTGGCTGTAGCATCTGTAGTTGTGTGTGCTTGGCAATGGGACTGTGTGCTGTGCACATGTGGCATGGGACGGATTGGCCATGCCGATGGGTGTGTTGCTGTGCCCCTACTTATTGTGACTCTGGTGTATGCGGGCTCCTGGCCCATCCTGGGTCTGGTTTGTACTTTGCTTTTGGGGTTCAAATGGAACGCTTAGGAACGCATATGGCAACATGGGGGCCATGCCCCAGATTCGCATTTGGGAGGGAATATGCTTTTGGGGTTCAAATGGAACGCTTAGGAACGCATATGGCAACATGGGGGCCATGCCCCAGATTCGCATTTGGGAGGGAATATGCTTTTGGGGTTCAAATGGAACGCTTAGGAACGCATATGGCAACATGGGGGCCATGCCCCAGATTCGCATTTGGGAGG